>KK499893.1:597222-623567 GCA_000688715.1 Glossina pallidipes
GGTGGGTGGGTAGCTGCCAAACCAAAGCAAGCACTTTCGACATGGTGTCGCAATTTTGCCAAAAATGCTGTAAAACGTTGTTTAAAATGAGGGAAACCATTTTGATTAACAAAAATTGTACAAATTTTGCACAATAAATGCTTTCTTCATGTAAAAAAGTGATCAATATTTTTGCAAACATCTGATAATTTCCTATATGGTATACAAAAGCTAGCTTATAAGATCAGCGAGTAAGACTGTTCAATTTATAATATAGGCACAAGGCAAGGGATTTTATTTTACTTCCAACACAACAGCATTCCTTCGCCGCACAGTATAGAAGAATTCTTTAAACTTAAAGCCAAAACCAAAGCTAAAACCAAAGACGAAAATTTAGTTAAAACCATTCTTGAATAGAAAGATAATATATCTATATCTGCAGCAGAGCGAATAAGAAAACTATATTTGGCTGTGAGCAAATTTTGCTTACCCAACAACTGAATCTTAAAAGAAATAGAAACACTATAGCCGGTCAGGCCCAACAAATATCAAAATTTTGCCCCCTGTTCGCATCTAAAGGCATACTTTTTATGGGACCCTTTACAACTGCGTGGGCTTAAAACATGAACCGACGTAGTCAAAATTTAATAAAATGTATTTTCTTGCTAGAGATCTTATTATTCTTCATATACTTTCGTTAAAAGTTACCAAAGTTGAAGCATTCTCACCGTTATCCTTGAGAACATTTATAAGGAGTGGGATTTGAATAGCAGATCCATCTGTTCCAAATTTCAAAAGTTAGTAACCAAAACAATTACATGGTCCATGCGATTCAAATTTTCCATATCAACTTATTACGCGGACACACTTTTGCTCAAGAATTTCCGCTGAGGAATTTCGAACGAGTCAAAGCAAACTATTATACCAAATCTCATCAAAATATCTTAAGAAGTGTGACCTATAAAAAAAGGTTGATGTGAAATCCTCCTATGTTTTACACACACGGGCGTGGCTAGCTTTTCCCATTTTTCGACAGATGCTGCAGGATCACCAATAGAATATGTGAGCAAGTTTCTTTCATCCAATTTTGTTCTTGAAAACAGGCATGTTTACAGTTTATGTTGTGCTTAAATCGATTCATATTTTTGATATGAATTAAGGATATTAAGGATACACGTATTGGGATTCTTTAGTTCACTTTTGCATGGTGCGAACGATGTAACGCACCCTCAACCTTTTGTAATGGACAAAACAAAATGCCATTGCCTGGCGCGATCTTCCTTCTTACACTGATTCACATAGAAAACGGGGAAAATCGGCTAAAATTAAATTTTTCAACAAACACAACCCAAGTCAACAGAAACGAAAAAATTATTATTGCACTAATAAAATTTTATAACTCTCTATACATCTAAACTCAATTACCCACGCAAATTGAGTACTGTGTGTGTTTGTGTGAATATATGTCCAGAGAATAAAGAAAAACATACAAAACTTTAGCTTAGTAAGCCTCGTTTATAGCAGAGATTAGTTTAAAGCGTGATTAAGCACAGAAGCTAATATCGAGCACATTAATGACTCTGCACTGTAAATGTCCTCGTGACGGATTTTGCAGTTCTTTCTTTCTGCTTTTGCCAATTCTATGGGGTTCGCGTCTACTTGTGTAAATAAAATATCAGCCAATTGCTTATGGCATATCTACAACTATCACCTCAACGTTCGCCTATTTCGCAACCTATTTACTGTATATAGAAAAAGACAAAAAAAAAAAAAACCGATTCAAGATGACATTGCCTTCTTTAATAGAAGATTGCTTATGAGGGGTAAACAATGTTAACAGATGAGGAAAAAAAAATAAATTTTTTCTTTTGCCCCATTTTTGTGAATAGAATCTGAAATGGTGTTAAAGCAAGCAATCGATGGCAAAATATTAAATACTCCGCAGTTTTTTCAAACTTGTGGAAAATCTTAGATATTTCATAACGAACACATTGCTACTATCAAGCAATGAACAAGAAAGGAGTCAACTAGAGGACGCCTTTACTTTTAATAATTTTCTAAAACTTGGTAAAAACGGTATACAGTCATAAATAATAAATACAACTAACACACATACATTGCATTTTTTCGGCTAACTGAAAGTAAACATTCGACCAACACATACACACAACTGAATGCAAAAGTTTCATTGTTGACAAGACAGCTCCGCAGTCTACAAGTTTGAAAACTTGAAATGAATAATGACCCTATACACACACACACAGTTTCATCAAATAAACCATAGCGTATTTTTTAGTAATACGTTTCACGGTTGATATTGGCGTTTAACCTAAGAAGAGTCATTGCTTCGAACGATTTATGTTATCATAAAGAAAGCATTTTTCATCTCAATGAGAAAAATTCTGTTGGGAAATGAATCTTTATGAACTCTTAGTGACAGGGAATTGCGAATTACTCGTTAATGGGCTTTGTTAGATTAATGTGATATCTATACTAGCTATGAAGCATTTATGCAATTTATCACAGGAAAGCAATTTCTCTATACTCACCGTACCTGAGGTCGCATTATACAAGAGAACAATTTCACTGTTCATTCATAATGCATTAAAAACATTCTAATAGTCACAAAAGTCCCTCTTAGGACAATTTTCTTTACTACTGTACTGCGTACAAATAATATAATGCAGCTTGAGTGCCTCACGATTGATATTGAAGTGATTTGATTGTAAGACATTAAAAAACGTTATATTTCTTATTATGTTTGTAGAATCAACGTTTGTTATACTCCACATCATTTGTGATACTAGGATACATTAAGGTAGTGCGCATGTGTGCAATAACCAGAAGAACTTGAGATAGACCCATCGTTTCAGAATTACATTCGATTCAAAACTTGTCGGTCCGTTTATCCGTCTGGTTTCCACACAGTCAGCTTTTGATCTAAGGACGTACGCTATTGAAAATAGTCCAGATCGGAACATTTTTTCGATCACTTCCCATACGACGCCTTGCTTTGAAAAATCACGCAATAAATGTAGGGTGGTGTATGGTGTCCAATACAATTCGTTAAGCATGTCGGAATAGGGATCTATTTCCCCCAAGAGTTCTTCCGAAAACGCTTATCAACAGTTATCTTCCAATACTTCTAAACAGCTCAATAGTCATTGGGTGACCAAATTTTGAGGTTAGGATAGTTACGTAGCCAATTTAACTAACGATTTCTATATATTTGATGAAATTGTAATGAAAGAGGATTTTTTCTTTTCCAACTACGTCTGTTCTATCTTGATTTTCTTATTCAATCGATTTGGCGAATGACTTTCTTACGGTACTGCTTCTTTCAAGGAGGTTATATAACATTATGGCATCACTTTGCTTACGGTAATTGCTGCCCACTCTTCCTTGTTATATTCTGAACTTGCAGAACTAATTATTTCGTTTTTTTCTGTGAGTTCGGTGTGTAGTGGGGAATCCATGTTTCACATACACTTTGCGGAAACTACCATTACGTTGCGTTACTATTAAACATTTCGAAACTCTCCACTAAAGTGATTACACGACTGCGGTTTTGCTCAGCTGAGAGCGAATACCGCGTCTATCTTGCAAATACAACATTTTGCATTTAAGTTTTCATGCAAAAGTTTGCGGCTCATAGGAGATATTTGCGGGTACGTCTAGCTGATGCACGACCCCCATGATATGATCGATCATGTCAACCGGTTCTAGTAATCTAAACTCAATTGGTCGACATAAGCTTGCGCTTATAGGATCAGATGTAACTTGAACCATGTAGTATTTAAATACTTTGGATCGCGGAACAGATTTCGCCTTTAATCTTAACACGAAAATTATTTCACTAGTTAAAGGCTTTTGCCGCCTACGCGTGTCAGAGAGAGGTACTAGGCTAAGGAATGTTGTAAAATTTAGTATATGACTGTCAAAGCGTTTCTGACACTGAAAGAAGATATTTTTCTCTTGTTTGTTTGTATCTGCATTCCCGTTACGCACAGTACTTATTGAGCGATGACCTGACATATGTAAGGACATAAGTTTATGCAATGCTCATCGCATTCGATGACAATTCATTAATGAACCAAATTTTGAAGTAACGAAAATTGAAGAAATGTGGAAAAAACTAAGATTTATTAAATTCTCAAATATTCGACTTAAAGCAAACTTGTATCCAAAATAACATTTTCAAAAAGTTGTATTTCTTCTTCTTTCATCGATGTTACAAACTATAAAACTAATTCCTAAGGCGCTGCGAATCTAAACTGACTTTCAAGTTTTCATTTGATAAAATTAGTTTTCTTTAACAATGTTCATGTTCATGTTCATGTTCGTGTTATTGTATGTTGTACATCGACAAAAACATTTCCTGTTGTATGCACTGAAGACATATTTTACATGCGTAACCCAAATGAGTTTGTTAAAAAGTTTTACGCAAAAGCCAACGTGCCACATAAATCAACTTGTATGAGAGCATGTTCTTTACCGCATCAACACATGTGCGTGTATTTACTTCGTCTTCTAAATTGCATCGATTTCGTGACATCTCTACTCTTAGCTGAACCTTTAAACGCTTCTGTATGTCCTTTCAAAGTATAACCTTATTTTTTTAGCCATTAAGACAACTAGAAAATATTGAGCCTTCTTGAAGCCGATCTGTCAATATTTCTTTTCGCTCGTTCACCTCATATGCACATATGCATAAATAGATGCGTAACTGTTTGGAGTTAACCAAAACTATATGTTTGCATTAATCAGCTCAAAACTTTTTAGACTAAGTAAATGCGTTTTAATTTAACTGCGAAGTTGATTTATTTTTTATTCTTCTTTATATCGTGATGCCATAAAATTAAGTTCATGGTCGTCTATTTAGAAACCATAAAATTGTAATTATGCAAGTTCGTACGTTTGTGTATATGTTTGTTGTTACATTTGCTGTGCTTACATATGTATTTAACTTTTCACCGCATACTTAACGCAGGCAATCATGAAACTGTTAAATGTCATTGAGTTAAACCACAGTAAAGATTGAAATTTTTATGTAAAGAGCGAGATACGCACAGTAACTTATGTTATGTGCATGCGGGGGGGGGGTATGTTATTATGTACAAAATAAGCCACGTAAAATAAACGAACGCACTCACTATTCTAACAATACCGCACTATCAAACCAACACACACGCACACACACACACACACACACACACACACACACAATCACACTTACGCTTATAGGCAAACACACGATCATATACAAAAACCAAAAGTACTTAACCGACTAACCAACCAACCAAACAAAAACAACAATAACAACGAGCCTGGCAGCCGACACAAAACTTTAATATGAAATCTACGGAAATGACCTCAAAATGCAAGCAAATGCATTTATGCCAACATACAAAGGCAAATACATTTCAAATTCATATAAAAGAGGCATAAAGTTGCGAGGCACACATACATATGAACCTCTTCCTCACTCGCTTCTATTTCTTTACGCCTTTTTTTCTTCCCTTTAACACACTCTCTCTCGCTCTATACCACACAGTTCTCATGTGTTAACGATATTTTGTTATTTCGGTTTCTTTTTTTTTTTTTTCGTCTTCTTTCTTTTTCATTCATAACCCTTAAGCTGAGTGAAAAAAATGTCTTTATGCGTAAGTGCTTCCACCACATATTCATTCACTGCCTTAACCTGTACACATATGCATGTGTATCATATCCTGAAAAGCATGTTCACTTGCAACTACGTAAATATGTGTACGAATCTGTGGAGAAGCGTAGAGCAATGGGATTTTAAAAAGTATCTAAGATATGTGTTATGAAGATTTATTGAAGGTAAAAATCTCACAAGCCTTGTAAGTATGAATGACATTCTATGAACTTAAGAGAGAAGATATATCTACTCTGCGGACAAAGAAATTATGGCGCTTATCTAACATAATGTAGACGTGCAAGTGTTACGCAGCTTAATGGTTAAGCTTCCGGTCAGAAAAAAGAAATATATGATTATTTGCTTGCAGAAGAGCTGTTACTTAATTGAGGAAACCTATTCAAAAAATTCATACCAGAAATCTTATAAAACTTACGCACTGTTGATCAGTGGAATTTAGATATCCATTTATTGTGTACTGTCGATGATAATAAGATTATGACTGACAAACATAATTCATATGCCAGTGTAAAAATTGCTATAAATTGTAATCGAAGCTTAGCGCAAGAAAGCGCCACTGGCCTATTAATCCTCAACTCGAAATAAAGATTTAAAAAATTACATATGAATACAGGATTCATTTCTGCAAAGTTTTTTACATCTTTCACACTTTGCGATAAAAGGATATAGCGTGTTTGGGCGGATGTAAGTAGCCACCAGAAGGATTGGAGATAGACCTACCTACCTTTCATTACATCGATGCAAACTTGTCTGTCCGTCGGTCTGTTCTTCTATTCAACCTACAATATGTAATTTTTGAAATATATTGTTGAAAATGGATACACAGTGCACAAGGACGAAAGCAATTGAAAATGGTTCGGTAAAAAGCTTTTTGTTGAAAACCCGTTGCATGAAAACTGTATTCAACGAAGCGGTGTAGGGTATATAATAGCTGTCCTACTAAAGTGCTTTTACTTACACATTTTTGGCAATATTAGTAAGATAAATCTCTATAGTACTTTTCCCGAACACACAATTGGGTTCACCTAATATCTGAAGAATATATAGGGCCGTAAACATTGAAAATGTTTGAATGTATGGTGTGATTGTTGACCGAAAAAGTCGACACGTGTAATGTCGCTAATCCTAATGGACTATAAACAAAAGGTACCGGATCCATGGGATTTATTCAGGCCATCCCAGAACTAAGTCGTATACACGAACTCCTTTCAATGTATAAGGAATCTCGATGTGGGAGTGACACATGTCTCAAGCACCAAGAACTGATATGCGTGTTTTTCAACGCATATATGGCTCTTCGGGTAGAACTTATGACGGATAAGATTTCTCCTATTGCGGGCATATTAAATTATTAGGGGGAAGCGTAGACCTTGTGGTTTCACGTCCAGTTTTTGGTTACGCAAACAACTTAAGGTGAAAACATTCTTATATGTGTAAACGTTTTGTAAGCTCACCATCGCTAAGAAAGCCAGATATGCAAAGAACGACGACATTGTTGATAAAAATTCGTTCCCAAATGCTAGACTTCTTTATGACATATTTGCAGAGTATTTTTGACTTTGACTTTTTCACTTTCTTTTTTTTTATATTATTTGAGTGGAAGAAGCATTGTCGATGCTAGGTTAGAATTGTATGTGGAGGATGGGCAAAGAAGAAAGTTGTGTTCGAGAGGTATATGTCGTAACATGTGAAACGGCGAAAGGACTATCTTAGTTCAATTTTTCCAAAGGCGGGAAGATCGTTGAAGAACGAGCAGTTGGGGTAATGTGACGTGCAGTACGTGGGTAACCCCAGGGGAAGTGTTTATAACTCTGAAAAAGCCAAATTCTTCTATCAAAAGGAAGGAGGGAAATGTTCCCTGGAGGTACCTATACATAAGCACAAAACAACAAAAAGTTATACCTGCACGTAAGAATGGCGAAACTGGCAGTTTGGCGATCATTACCCATCAGCATTTGAGCTCAACCCTGCAGATGGCCATATGATGTTAATGGGATGGCAGCAAAGGAATGCAAGTCATATGAGAAGAATTTTTGGTTAAAAAACGGCAAATGAATGTTTTCGTCCATGCGCACAGAAGAACTTCGAAATCGATCTAATCGTCCTGTATGAAGCGTGTCCGTGGACTAAATCAAAAGAAACAAAATCCAGAGATGCAAACAATATTGAGATTTTCGCGGATTAAAACGAAGTTACTTCAAAAGTAAGCCCTCCATATGCCAGCATAATTTAACTAGTAACTTAGGATGACCGAATTAACTAAATACACGCAAAAAGCTTTTCTAGACTTTCAACAAACGTAAGTACCCGAATACGCCTTCACAAGTGAATTCATTTCGTGGAATCTACAAATTTTTTACTGCTTTCTTTTCATG
The DNA here is from genome assembly GCA_000688715.1 of Glossina pallidipes. NCBI lineage: Eukaryota > Metazoa > Arthropoda > Insecta > Diptera > Glossinidae > Glossina > Glossina pallidipes. Next base: position 605,257 of record KK499893.1, read on the forward strand.
GGTTGTTGTAGAAAAGCCCACACATTTCACCTAATTCTTTAGTAAGCGGACAGTGAAAGGTAATATACTCTATCGATATTTATAACGAATATTTTTTTATTTTTTTATTTTTTTTGGTAATAAGGGATTATAGCTTTCATTGCTTCTTTTTATTTTATTTCATATATTATATCTTAGAATTTCCACTTAATTAATTTCTGAACATAAATAATTTCCTTTTTTCTTATTTGTAGCTTTTTCCTCTTTCTTCTTCTCTTTTTGGTATTTAATTGCTTTTTGGCTGACATTGAAAAATTTCAAACAATTTTAATTATAGACGTTCAGCTTCTTCTGCTTCTTCTCCTTCTCTTTCTTTCTCTTTCTATTTCTCTTTTCCTTTCCATACAATTTTGCTGGTCCTTATAGTTATATATTAAGTTACTTAAATGGTTTAATGCACTTAATTAAGTAGTAAAACACATGGATGCAGGACTGGTAAACACACATTCACACACAGAATATTTAGCATTTAATTCATTTCATACGGCCAGGGTAGGAGGAATAGGAGAACGCTACTACTAGTGAGTACTCGGGATGATATTATTTCATTTTATGCACATGTATAGCCAGACAGGTCTACCGCAAATTGCTTCAACATAAGGAAATTGTTTACTATTTCTGTTATTATTGCTATTGTTGTCGAGAAGGAAATCGAAAAAAAAAAAAAAAAATGAGTAAAGCGGAAGAGAGAGAGAGAGAGAAAGAGTAAATAAAACTAAGATTTTATTATATTTTTTAATGCTTTTCAATGCTATTAAACAAGATATATGAGTATTTGTTAAAATGCCAAATGTGCTCAGTTACTATACTATATTTTACCGTTTTTCGATTTTTATTGATTTTGTAAAGTAATGAATTCATATGCGTAGCGAGGGGGTTAAGAAAAACTTGGAAAATTGGTTTTAATGGATTTTTCTATTCCTTTTTGAACCACTAAACCCATTCAATACACTTGCATGCTTCTCTTTTTTTTTTTTTTGTTTAAAAGTAAAATAATACCTCAATAACCTCACCACTAGTTGTAGTCTTGTTTTCTGTGCAAATGAAATCAAACAGAGAGAGTGTTTGCCAGTAAAATACAAGGATTTATGTTCGTTTTCCTTCTTTGTGGTTTGCACAAAACGAATGAATGAATGAATTCATAAAGCATTCATTTCGGTATTTGTGAAGAATGTAAATTATTGAAACGATGATAAATGGTAAATTAATTGAGATTTAGTTACACTTGAGTAAAGTTCTATGGTCAAAAGTATGGAGTAAAGGTTATCAACAAAAAAAAAAGAAGAAAAAAAAGCATATTTAATAACCTTAAGTGATGGAGTGCGAAGACTTAAGCTTCATTAGCCTGTTGGGATTGTAGGCCGTTATTATATTTACCTCTACAATGCAAACGCACATTTCTGCATCAGCTCGAAGTTTGCGATGAAATAAGCCATCTTTGACACGACTCATAATTCATTGAAGAATGTTGAAAACATATGAAAACTTGTTTTTTGTTATTAAACACTTTTCCTATCTTCTCGAAAACATATATATATATATATATATATATATTCATTGTGATTTTTCTGTAATAGTTATTGAAGACTCTAAGCGAAACATTATCATTCTTTGTGCAAAGAACAGCAAAATATTTACTTCTTTTCATATGCGTTTCTAATTTCCTCGGGGAAATTAGTCCGCACTACAAAAATATTATAACAATAAAGCTTTTGCTAAGTTTCGAATATCAATTTCTATAAATAAAGTCGTTCGAGTTGAAACAAAGTACATCGGAAAATATAAAGAACGCCACAATAACGAACACTGGAGGATATTCTAACTCTCTCTAACTTTTTAGTTCGCAAATAACGATTGGTAACATGTGTACTTCATATTGAGATTACAATAAACTTTATGTACTTGTAATTACTGTACGAAAAATAAAATGGACATTACACGCAAATGCGAATGCAGAATTTGTATGGAAAAGAATTACGTCTGCCCGATGGATATGCGCGCAGAGAAAAAGAAATTTCCAAAAACCTTTATTTAAACAGATTGCAAGCCTTATTCACCATTGTATTCATCTTCCTGAGGGACCGACATTGAATTTGAATAACACTTTACCGCCTCTGTAGGTTTTCTTTTTACGGTTTGCGTAGCCTAATTACGACGATAAAAAAATTTCATTCTTAGTATAAACTAAGTGCGCATATACCATATGCGTGTAGAGATTAATGCGATTCGAAGACATAGGCATAGCTAAATCGATCCATCCGATCGATCCGATATAACAAGCAAAGTACTTTTCGTTAAAAGGGTCACTCTTCCAACTTCGTTTTCAACGAAAAAGTACAGTTTTAGAATTTCTCAAGCAGATGTCTTCGGATATATGAAAATCGTAACTATTTTGAATAATTTTGTTCTTAGAGCAAATTTGTTTGCTTCGTTAACGGAAATATAATTAGACAAGAAAATGCATAATTGTAGGTAACGATCGACGACTAACCACCCTACATCTCCCTGTAGTAATTCATATAGCGACTTTTCAAAAAAAGTTCTTGTATGGGCACTTATCGAAAAGCCGTTAGTGCCGAACCATTTTCAATAGCGTTCGTCCTTGTGCCAAAATACATCAAAATAGCAAATTTCATCAATATAAAGGGTGAAGCTGGTAGATTGAACACAAAAATGTCAAAAGTACAGAGGGACAGACAAGTTCAAATCGATTCAGAAATTGATTCGAAATCAATCGGTATACTATCGCAAGCCCTTGTATGTGTTGTATACATCCCCGACGAATTGAATACACCCTTCAAATAGTGTGGATTGTAAAAAAAGGAAGATGAGAAAATAAAGTACATATGTCTTCAAAATCGGAATCAGGTAACACTTGCTCCCGCAACCAGGAATACCTAAAAAAGCTCTTCATATATTTGCCATGGATGATGTGCATCGAAGATTCGTCCAGACTTATATAAAACTTTTGTAGTTTTTTTTTTTTTTTTTTTGTTCATATTGTTCTTCATAATTTCATAATATTTAAACTTTTCTTACATTTTCTTTTTTCACGTTTATTTTCTTGCAAGAACAATTTATCAGCTGGCAAAATCATTTGTCAAAGACAGCATTAAAAAACTACAACATTTTGGCAGACAGCATCAATTCTCAAAAAATTTGTGTATAACATTGTTCCAAAAAGTCGAGCACAATTTCTTATTTTCATATGCTCCTTTGATGCCATCTTCTCTCAACTGGTGTCTAAAACAACAATTTTTCGCACTTTACATTGGCAAACTACCTCGGCTTCAACGCACACAGCTATATAGCGCACAAAATTTTTACCGTCATTTTTGTTGCAGTTTCCAATGCTTGCGTTGTTAAAGCTAAAGAGACTTCAATGCATTATTGATCATATGTACACTTATTTGCAGAGAATTTTCTTTTTTTTTTTTGTTTTTTATTCATTTCCTTCTTTCTTTCTTTCGTTCTTTTTTTGCATAAAACAAATCAAATGTGAATGCATGTCTGGTAAAGATTTGCCTTAACATTGTATTTGTACTTATACGGTATATGTATGAGGTTTTTGGCTTTGGATCTTATTTTTGTTGTCTTTCTTATGATCATGTGTTCTTCGTTTTAGACTGCTTGTCTGTCTTTTATTTGGCTTTTAGCTCCTTTGCTATGCCATCTGCATAAATGCAAATTTGACATGCTTGTCACACACATTTATTGAATTCAATCATTTTTAGATAGTTTTCATATGTAATTTTTTTTTGTTTTTTTTGTTTTTTTTTCCTTTTTTGTTTTTAAATATTAAAGTAAATAGCAATGGCACTGTGGCATCAATTTAGAATAGAATTAAATTCTTTGAATAAAGATTTGGCAAACATTTGCATTGTTTAATAATTCGCAGTATCACGTGTAGTTCGTGTGTAGGTTTTGTTTGCCCGTCTCATAAAAATACGTTTGGCATAAAGCGAAAATTTATCAAGAAAAGCAAATTTTCTCTTCAAATTGTTTTTATTTACTGTGATCGTTTGTGAAAATAATTGCGAGAAAATTGTGCTTATTTTCAAATCTGATTTGTGGCCATCAACGTATATAACAGAAGTTGTATTGCAATTTATGCGAACGCAATCGATAGATTATTTAACAGGCGGACACACAGTGGGATACCGACCATCCATCTAACAATTATTTGAATGGCAGTGCGTTGTCGCCCGAGCATCCTTAGAGGAGTGAGTATTTTTGCTCTACATCTTGGTTTGGCGGCATTCTTAGCGACAATAAACTTAATGTCAATAAAAAGAAAATAACTAACAAAATATGTTTGTTTCCTATAAGCTAAAATAAATAAAAAAAAAATTGTTCTCTAAATAAAGTGTTCAACAAAAAAATGGCGTTAAATTTTGCTTCAAAATTCTGAAATCGTAAAAATGACAGATGCCTTCTAGTATTTCGCGTGAATACGCGCTATGTTAGGCTACTCTTACGGCTTGCGATGGCACACTAGTTAATTTGATTCCCCCTTGAAATAGGACAATGCGCATTGAAGGAGGGAAGGAAGGGAAAAATGCTTTTAGCCAATTTTCTCCAACTTGCTCGGCGGCGAGTTCTCTATCGTTTAATGGCCACACGAAACTTTGGGATAACCATAGCAGTCAGGCAAGAAGGCATTCATTCCACTGGTCCGATGGGAAGTATATCGTATTCCAAGAGCAATCCTACGTCGGGCAACCTCATCGCCGTGGACAACCACAATTTCACGACTTCTCGACCTTTGGATCTACGCCATGCTATGCAGCTTTGGACGTCATCACACACCACGCACAATCGAATGGCAGAAAGAAGTGCTGTCTGTCCTTAGAAAAGAGAGTATACTTCAAGCCTCCCAAGAAACAAAATCTGTTGTTCGATAATAGACAGTAAACCTTAAACCTTTAAAAACTCATTCTCAGTCTTAGCTTATAAAGCATTTGGAGAAGAACGGTCAGACGTTTTATTTGAAACGAAATATCTATTGCACCCGTGTATTCTGAAGGCAATCAGCGCTTGCGACATACAACTGCAGAAGACAGCAGCTAACTGGAACCAGTTTGCAAAGATTTCAGTGAAGATTACCAACGTTTTTTGGTAGACGGCATACCCTGTACGATTGCACAACGATCTGAAAGTGGCGGAGATGTTGGCGTACGACATCACTCCGAACATCCCGGCGATTACTTTAAAGTTGAAAAACTTCGCATGTTATCTTTAAGAATTCATTCGTAATTGTCGATTGGGACAATCATGGAATCTATGTTTCTTATGCTCACCAAATCTGCTGCTTAGCATTGCAAGTTGCGTGCATATAAGTGAAAAAGCAAAAGTGTTAGAGAGCTAGAGAGAATGTAATAAGTGCGGTCTTTTTTCGCAGTTCATTTTGTACCCAAGGAATCTAAATCTTTTCTGATTATTGCACAGGAGTGTCTGAGCAAAAAATTGATTGAATTTAGCAACCAAGCATAGGCAATAGGATTCCCGTCAATAGTTGTTTTCCTTAAATTAACGATTTCTGAATTATGATTTAAATTAATTTGTTACCATAAGCTACTAATACTTAAGGCGACTCTGGAAGATCCCTTTAAGAAGTGCTATCAAAATTACTTGGAGCTTATACTGAAGTATAGGATATAAATATTTATACTTAACTAAAGAATGATGTGGTTTAATACCTATTAATTCCTGGTACTTTTTAGACAAAAGACAAAGGAAAGAAACCTATTGCGTTATAGGGATTTTTTCTACGCTATTCCCAAAAATGTACACGCCTTGAATTGATTGAAATTCTTATATGAAAGGAAATCAGCCGGCAGGGCTGACAATATGATTTGTTTATATCTATGTGCACATCAATCCAATCATAATGGCATGTAAATATGTGCATGCTATCACTAGAGTGGATTGCACAGCAAATACATAAATGTATCATCCATTTAGTCAACTTACTATCTACGCTCGTTAAACTTTAGATTCTATCAAAAACCAATGCTTATTATTGATTTTAATGAAATTGTTTGAAATTTGTGTTAATGGCGAAGTACCACAACCTATTATAATGCCACCGCTGATAAGTAATTACGATAATCAGTGCACTGCACGTATCATGAACTTTAACAATTTGCTGACAATTAATTAAATTAATTTGTTTATGTGCTACACTGCCAGGATTGATATAACGACGCTGATCATCATGATAATGCGTTGAAATTAAAGGTGGATTAAACATTCATTTACACAGACGCCTGAGAAATAGTTATTTAAAAAAAAACTTAAAATTTTAGATTCATTTTCAGTTATTGCAATTTATTGAAAATGTATTTATCGATTACTTTTAGGACAATTATGAAACACCACTTAAAATAATAAAGACATTTGTCTATCATCTCGCATATTAGCGTTTTAAGCTAAACTAAAGAAGAAACTAAAATGTAATCGGTTGACATATATGACACCACATATACATGTGATTTCCCTGGCTAACATTCTATTTTGTAACTGTAACATAATAGCGTAATTCGCTCATAATTACGCTGCTCTATTTAAGCTCACATATAGCAAACTTAACATAATCTAAGTATAGCATCTCCACATAATGTACGCCAACAATCACATGCCTAATATAAAATTTTTTCCAATTTTGCTAACGTTCGCCTACACACGGATCCATGGCTGGTAATTCTGATTTCAACGTCCTGTGGGACAGACAAATATAAACATGAAAATGCTGCACACAGTTGTCTGATATATAGCGTTTAACAGTTCGCTTACGTAGACAGTAAGCATGATGATGTGAGAAATGAGAAGATTCATTAACCCTCAGGCTTGGTTACAATAAAGAGTGTACCAGTGTAGCAGTGATCTAAGTGGAGTCGTGTAGAGAACGAGAAAAGTCATTAACCCTTGGTACTGCGTACTCAGTCTTGATTACAATAAAGAGTGTACAAGTGTAGCAGTGATCTAACTGGAGTCGTGTAGAAAACGAGAAAATTCATTAACTCTTGGTACTGCGTACTCAGGCTTGATTACAATAAAAAGTGTACCAGTGTAGCAGCGATCTGAATAAAATCGTGCGGAGCACGAGAGAATTGCAAAAAGCTCGAAAGCCCATCAAACTTAATCCCCAAATTGTAGCAAAACAGTAAATATGTTTTATGAGAGACCTGATCTATCATACAACTTGATCGCTCTCATAATGAGTTTCCACTTTTTTTTTTTAATGAGACAAAAAAGGCCTCGCAATATCTAAATTTGGAAGTTTTAAACCTCGTAATGGCCATTCCCAACTGATATTAATCGAATCGGGGTACAACCGATCTTAACTGACATTTCTTCAGTATAAATATCAAACATTAGATCAACTTTGATAAAGAGATTGGCTCTTGATAATTCGTTTTTAGCCGGCTTCCGCTTTCAAAGTTTCGCTCAAGTCGTACACAGGTTAAACTATTAAAACGCGTCGATTATGTGAACTGATCCATTATGCAATTTTGCCGACTTTTACAACTAAAGTGAACCATTTTTTTTCTCTTAGTGCGATCAATCCTTAAGAGAATGCCCCCTACACATGTATTACAGCGATAGTTAGAAGGAAGCGAGGAGATGAAGATAGAGAGGTGTTTACCCGATCGCTAAGTGTTATGTCTTTACCCCTCCCTATTGTTACGGGCGCATATCAATCGCAATTAAAGTATGGTCTACCAGACTAAGCATTGAATCCTTGACTAGGTCGACTTGGTAAGAGTGGTTCTTTACTAATTCCTTATGCTATGGCCAAAATGAAAAGTTTCTCATCAAATTAGTGTCGCTATCTTTTCAACGGATGCCTGGAAAGGTGGATATGATCAACTCATTGGCGGTATTCAGGCAGATCAAGAATACATTTTGTTGATTGCGATCTCCGTTGTTTATCTCTACCTAAAACGAACACTTAATAAATTCGATATGCGTTTTATGGCAAATATAAAAATCTAGTTTGAGATATAACGATGGCAACTGATCACTTTAGTCTATTATTGATTGTTAGTAAAAAGTAGGAGTTTGGAGCTACATTTACTATAACGATTTGAATAGAAGGACATCCTTCACAACGTAAAATATTTACAAAGTTTACATCATACATTTAACTATCTTGCGAAGATTATCCCATAGCCTAGACAGTATAATTAGCATATTTTCAATCTGATGATTAAAAACTAACATGATATCGTTTGGCCTTTTTAGAGAACAAAATTCATCCAATCACTGTTTTTATTCAATTCGTATTCAGGATACTTTGGAGTCACTTGCATCTGTATTTTTGGCAACCCATAGTTCACTAGTCTTTATTTTTAATGTAATTGCAAGCAAATTATTTTTATTTAAAAATAAGAGTAAAGAACTTATCCATAAACTTAACATAAAAATCACGTCCTCTCTAATAGTTAAGATAAAAGCGTGCTTAATTCATGAACTTTTTACTGCTTCCCGAAAAGTGTGGCAATAAAATTTTGGAAATTTTATACAACTCTTTAAACACACAAACAACTTTAACACGCTAACAACCACTTTCCGTGCAGTGTAGCTTTTACGATTTAAATACGCGCACATCTATACATACAGCTACGATAAAACCCTTACATTATAAAGCACTTTAAGAGAAAATATAAAAAAGAAGGATAAAACGAGATAAAAGCAAGTAAGGAGTTTACATTCCCCTCAGGGCGAATCTGCAATACCCAACACACCTGAGGAAAGTACATATATAATAATCGCGATTGTTTTTTTTTTTTTATATGTTGCAGATAGCAAACGGATCGGTCATATTTGCATCATCAAGCTTTTGGGCGATTACGATAATTAACTGTGATCGGTATCCATGACAAGTTGCATACTGTAAAGTTTCTTAGTATTTATATCAATTATAGACGTGCTCTCGCTTATTATACCCTACACCACTTCTGATAAGGGCATGTGAAATTTATGCAGATGTATTCAGCACCCAAGAGGACTTAAGGTAGGCATACCCTTTCTTATTCCACACCCTTGTTTTAATCAAGATATGTCGTTAGTCCGTCTGTCCGATGACTGTCCATGTCTTTCTGTGCTCAACCTACTGTCGTTTTCGAGATAGTGTCATGAAATTTCTTCCACTGATACATTTTGGATATGAATTAGATCGTGGCATTGTTACAACCACACTCACTTTAGTGCCATATTTTAAATTGTCCTTATAAGGAAAGTCTTAATATTTCTTAATAAAGATTATCGAAAAATAGCATATGAGGCTTGGGATCGTTTTTTCAATGCCACCCATACATACGTCACTGCAAAAAAAAGCTTTGCTTTGGTCGATTTTTTCATAATTCGTCTTTTTCTTGAAGTCCAGCATACAGTGCTTCTCATTTGAAGTATTTTACGGTGTAAGTTTATTTGTCACTTGCTTACGGCAACAAAGTAAACTTTGTGATATTTTATGTAAGTAAAGAATCACATTATCCTGTGTTGGTACGGGATGTTCGATAAGTGTCCTTGTCCAACTATAACTTTTATATGTAAAGTAAGCATATGAGTGCAAAATTTAAACTGGATGATGACACCGAACAGACTTACTGAGTACCTAATAATGGTTATGTGGGTCTACACATTGCCAAGAAGATAATCAAAACATACAATGATAAAAAGTCAAAATATCAAGACGCACATAATGAATGCTACTAAAACTTGTCAACGCAAGTGCAGTAGCGTTTTTCCCCCAAATTCCACGTTTGCTTAAAGGTATAGCATAGATATAAAAACGCTTGACTTGAGATTTACTTATACAAGGAAAGCTGGTTAATATTTCGCTTACTTCAACCTTGTATTCTATGATGAATATTATATATTAAGCTTAGATACGAGTTATGAATATTGAAGAAAAATTTCCGAATTTACATAATCCGTAAATCCCTCTCGAAGTCGCAATATACGTCGTTCAATTAGCTAACTAAGGTTACAAATCAATTTCGAAGTCTAGCGCCTAAGGGTCTGTCTTCCGTCCCTCTGTCGGTTTACTGATCTCTCGAGTTATTCCTATGTCTTTCCGTCTGTTTCTATGTCGATATGTAACCTGCCGACCTGTGAACTTATCGATTATTTATACAGCCTTTTCAGTCCATTTTTCCGTTTTTCGTCCACTCGAACTGCGGGTTTCTCGTTTTAGTGATCTGTCAATCTACTGACCTGCTAGTCTGTCGAATTTCAATCTATCCGAAACTGTTGCATGCTGAGAGCCATATTTTGCCGTTGTGGCTTATCATAATTTTTGTGACTTTGTGTCAAATTTGGTATTCCAGAGTAACGGTCACAATAAAACTATTCACAGTTAATTTTATTAAACACAAAGGATGTTAATTTACGAAAATCACAAAAACACGAAAGAAAAACTGCTTGGGACTGCCTTGTGTTAGTATTCAACCACAAATTTTTCGAATTGGATGACATTTTCATTCGTATGCGAAATTTGCGAAGATATTCTAAACCTTGCTCTCCCTTGGGAAATATCATTATTTAAAGATGGGATAAAAGTAATAAATAATCTATTAAGAATTTAAGTACTCTTGCGAGAAGCTAATGGTAAACATTTAAGAAAATAGAGTCGGTCGACGATGAAAGTATGTTCACTTTGTCAAAGCTTTTGCAACACACAAAAGAAAGCCTCTGTGACTTCACAAAATATGCATATTCTTGCTCAACATAAAAGTCTAAATCGATTAGACATCTCCGTTTGTTCGTTTGTCCCGCGGTCTAACTGTCTGATTATCTGCCTCCCAGATTTTATATCTGTCCGGTCGTATGTCTATTCATTTGTGCGTCTGGCCATCTATCCGCCGACTCGCCTGTGCGTCGTTTGTGATAAACATCCTCTTGGTTGCAAAAATGAAATTATCGGTTCGAAATTTGGCAGAAACATTTGAATGTCTTGCACACAGTTTGATGCTAAAGATAGATGTCTACAGTGCAAAATAAATTGAAAACATCTTTGTTTTCCGGAATTTTTATTTATTTTTTTTCATTACCCATTAGCTAAAACAGGCAAACGATAAATATTTCCACCTGTATTCGATAGAGATTGCAAGAATTAGATACGCCCAAGACAGTAGAGAACTTTAGTTCTTCGATTTATTTTTTAAAGGTGAGGGGTATAAAAGATTCGGTCACAACTGAATACAATTTTTTTATTTGTTTTAGTTAAATTGTAATTTTCTATCATAATAATCTTTTATTTTGCATTCAATCACATCTTCCTTCTAACCAAACCGTACATCGAATATAATAAAAATTATTAAAAAAATTTTAATTAAACCTAAAAAATACAAAATTATTATATAGCAATAAAAAAGTTCGCAAACACATGCATTTTTCATTCATGCATGTCATCGTGTACGCTATTAGATTATCTAAAATGAATAAAAAAAAAAATTCCAATTTCATTGTTAAAGATGTTTCGATTCTTATACGAAAAGGCGTGTCGATTCAATTACCAACGTCGTTTCGATTCAATTGACATTAAAAATTTATTTATTTCACTAGTAAAAATAAATTACTTTGTCGATGTTTTTACACTTTGGCCATTTCGCTTTTAATAATCTTCTATTTACTTTTAACCTTTAATCGCTGAGGCAAATATTTTACCTACATGCATATATAGTTTTTTCTACGAATAATGCAAGTGTGGAATCGGTAAGGGGTACACCGTTTATATATATATCTCTCTCGCTCCTCGTATCTTTTCAATGTAATGCACGTATCTAAGTACGCGGAGGTGTAATATGTGCTTCATGCATTCCGTGAAATTTTTAAAACATTTATACGCATAGAGGCGGATGAATAGTGCATGTAGTTCGCATTTAAAATTCATAATTTAAACTGGAAAAAAGTTAGGGGGGGGGGGGGGGGAAACTTTACTCACCTTAACTGTTTGTAAATGAAAGTAATTACAAGGTAAATCAAATTAGGTATAATCCTTTGTAGAACTAAGTTAAGCATGTTGTAATTACGAAGAGGTAGATGCGATGCGAGACTTACTGATGCTTACCATATTTAACGTTGCTACTGCTGTCAATGGTAATGTATTAAAATTGCATATGTGTATGTTTTAACACATGTATCTGTATGGTAGTGTAGTTGGGCAAACTTTTTCTTTTACCTTTCAATGATAACTTTCTGTTTCTAAGCAATTATTGTGAAAAATTTAATTGGTTGTTAATGCGAGAGTAAGGAAAACTTGTAAAAAACATTACTTATGGTAGGAATTTCTAAAAGTAAAATTCGTAATAATTAAATTCGATTTAAAGATAAGTAAAAAATTTATATTCACCTCAAAGTGAATCTTAAAGTTTGCTATTTACTTAGGCTTCATGTATATAAGGTAACTATATCCTTTTAAGTAAAAGCCAATAAGAATAAAAGGCATATATGCCCAAGAATAAAAGGCATATATGAGACTTTTCATCCTTCAATCTCAATTTTTCCAGCCTTGGAAATTCCATCAGCAGTGAACGGTAAGTTTGTCGGTCTATTAGAAAGCGAACAAGAATATTATATATTGTAACACGAAACATTTTACTAACAACATTCACGGATCAACATTGCAATTTTTGTGCGATACGCATGTGTAAGACTGCACAATATCAACATATGAAAGCAATGTTAGAATATATTCACTATACGCGCTTTTGGGTAATTTAGCGCTATAGTAAATGGGAAATACCTGTTTACGCCTGCTTAAGTTTCTATCCGAATTTCTATTTGAAAAAAAAAAGAAAATATGAAATGAAGTGCAATAAATTCAAATAAAAAAAATGAAAGTGCAATGAAATGCAATGAAAGTAAATGAAAGTAAAATGGAATGCAATGAAATAAAATTGCAATGAAATGAAAATAAAATGAAATGGATATGAAATGAAATAAAAATGAAAATGAAGTGAAAATGAAATGAAAATGAAAAGGAATGAACTGAAGTTAAATCAAAAGAAATGAACTGAAATGAAAAGAAGTTAAAGAAAATGAAATGCAATGCAAACTAATGAAATGGAATGCAGTAAAATGAAACGAAAAAATGTGAAATGTAATAATGAATGAAATAAAATGATGTGCAAGGCAATGAATACAATGCGATTTATTTAAATGCAATGAAAAGAATATGAAGTGAAATCAAATGATATGCGAACAAATGAGATACAGGGCAATGAACGCAAGCAACGGAAATGAAATAAAACAAAATGAAAGAAACGAACTGAAATTAAGAGCAATTGAATAAAACGCAACGAAGTGAAATCAAAATCAATGCAATCAAAATGAAATGAAATAAAATGCAAGGCAATGAAACAAAATGAAAAGAAACGAACTGAAAGTGATCAATGTGCGACGAAATGACATGAAATAATGTGAAATGAAATGCGAAAAAATGTAATGTAATGGAATGGAGAAAAAACAAAAATACATTTTGCATAAATCCACCTAGATTTATATATGTAGGGCGAATAGTAGATAAGTAGTTAATTAAAAGAATATTGTGTATTAAGAGCTCATAAAGTATACCTTAAGTTGATATATGATGTGAGAAAAACAAATTTCATATGTAATTACGCACACATTATTATATCTATTGAACTATTTGGAATATTACAAATTTTCTTCTAGGAAACTATCTGTTGCAGGATTTAATAAATAAAATAATCAATTACGTAACATATCGTTATCGCTGCGCAAAATGTTAGAAAATCTAAAATCCCAGTAACTAATTAAATAATTGAAATTTTCAAAATTGTTTAGTTTTCTTCTTCAAAATCTCTAAAACACTTCTTCTAAGGCAAGAATTTCAACTATTTTTCAAGTTTTATGCAGAGATTTTCTGTAAATATTTCCAGACAATCTATTTTATCCTAAAACCTTTCAATTAACTTTTCATCACAAAAATTAATTGATTTTCATTTACTCTAGCTCTTCTTCGGCTTTTAAAATTTCTAAAGGCACCTAATCGCTTATATCTCTGCAGATTGTTTTTTCACAAAAAATAAAAAAAAAAATAAAAAAATAAAACAAACAAATTTTAAGAGAAAACCAAAATATTATTTTAAATTTTGGGCGACCTAAGCTACTTGGAAATTTAACTTACCACCGAAACACAACATACAAACATATGTTGTTTGCTTGTTGCTGTTACCTTAACACCTGTAAATTACTAAACCCTACAACTCCCCGCAACTACATAAGGTATTCAATAAGTTCACATAACTGAAATAAACAACTAAAGCATACGTAAATATATATATATATATATATATATATATTGTGCCTTGACATGTGTACTTATGTTAAATAGCATCAGAGCTTTTATGCATGATGTCCAGCTGTCAGTTACCAAATATCTCAAATTTACAATATAACGTAAATCCTACACACACACACACACACACATATACAATCACACACACACACACACACACACACACACACACACACACACACACACGCACACGCACACACACAAAAGTATACCCCAAAACTGATGAATCCACTAACAAAATGCGTTATATATGTGCAAATGTATTTTATACTTACATCGTACTACAAAATTACAATAATATAATACATAAACATACATGCGCACAGATTCATATTCATACACAAGCATACACTTTACTTTAGATCTTAGAGAAAGTATAGTAGCTAAGAGTAAATATACGCACATAGATAGATAGTTTGTGTTTGCAAGCAGAAGGAAAGCAAAGGGAATATCATTACAAGGATTTAAATTGCAAACACTTATCGAAGAAGATACTATAGAAATAACAACAACAACAACAACAACAGCAACGAATACACACATATAAAATTACTTACTTACTATAATATATACCGACTGAGCAATACGTATGAATTCGTTTTCTTCTGTATGCTTTCTACGTCGTGTGTATATAGAAAATGTTAAGCACATAACTTAGTATACATATAGCAGTATTAGCAGTTGCAGTATTAGTGTTTTAGTAATAGTTCTATCCAACATTAAGCTTTGAGCTGAATTTATAATACAAATGATTTACACAGTCCGTATTTAGTGTATGCGTATTTGTATGTGTGCATTCGTTTGTATACAAGTATCGGTATATTGTTAAAGCATACATATTTACATATATATATATATATACATAGCAAAGGTAGGGGAATATGTTTACGTTTATCTTGCATTTAATATGCAAACATATAATCTGCATAGGAATAAGAACAACAGCAACAACAACAATAATAACTAAAAATTACTATCAAGTCTGTACAAATCTTTAAACACAAGAGCTGAAGAAAATAGAAACTAAACATTGAAAACACGCTTCCACACATGCACATACGCATACACTTAACTCTGCAAAATACTTAAACTCATGGTTATGATAATCATCATTGCCATAATCATCATCATCATCATCATCATCATCACACATTGGTATAACAATTTTCCAACAGAGTTAAATAATGTGTGGCATAATATTACTTTTAGATAACAACAGGCATCTGTGTAAAAGTGAATTTTCATGTCGAGTGTCACATACGCTACTTTACGCTTATACAACTATTGTGTACGATTGTGTACAGGTGTGTATATGTTCGCGTTAAAATTGTGTATTTTCAGCAGGTATATTACAATTTACATATGTTGATATTTTATTGCTTTTGTTGTTGGTGTTAGTGTCATGTTACTTATACTTATATCTTATATGCAGTATCAACGACACATATTGTTTGTATGGTCGTAGTTACTGTTATGCATCACATCTGCTGGGGTTGAATGGTATTTAATGTTTCGTACATTGTTATTGTTTTCAATGTTACATTTACTGTTAACATTTTCATTGTCATTACTTTAAAAGAATAAAAAATAAATAAACAAAAGTGATTACAAAAACACTTTTTAAAGAAATGTGCAAAAAACTCTGTAAGAAATTGCTCAGGAAAAAATACATAAAGATTATTCCCTTACGATCTTTAGTTATCTAGAATACGTAGGTAGTCGCAGGCCTGCACGTCTGCAACGTGAAACAACTTGTTTTTCTGAATTTTTCTATGATTTTTGTTTACTGCGATTCATTCATTCATTTATTCGCATCATGTTTCATAACAATTTTGTCATTTTTAGAGAAAAACGAAGAAATCACATTTTTTGTTTGTGCTGCACACTCACCTAATCTTTGTTAGATTGGCTTTATTTTCGAATTTCGATAAGCATTTTAGGTTAAGTTGTTTCCCTTCCGATACCTAAGCTGATGGTCAAACTTTCATTTTCTATAACTTGCTATATGCATAAGTCGGTTAAAGCTCCTCATTGCAGTCGCGTTAATTGCTTCGTGAATCCTTTGAAATTTTCGTCGGTTTGAGCCAATGCCGTATCCAGTGAGTAAAACGAATTTCTAAGAAATGTCTGTTGTGGTTAAACGCGCTATGTGACGTGTGTCAGCCCGTGAGCTATATCTAGGATAGATTTCATTGTACCGGCAATTCATTTTGGTCTGATGTAATGCGATAGTACCGCGAAAACAGACGATTTCTCGATCGCTGCATTATTGAAATGATAATCGGGCAGAAGAAAAGTGATGCACGAAAGTAATTTTTTTGGATTATAACGAATGGTTTTACGACAACATTGAAACCTTAAATGTTTATGAAAACTGAACTAATGCTAATTTTGTCGATCAGCTCCTTTGTTTAGCTGGAAAAAAAAAATTGAAAATTGATTGGACGCAAAAGTTACATGGGCCTCGCATTTCCAAGGGATAATATTTTCATATAATTTTCTTTGAGGGCAAGACTTAAAGATGCAGACTAAAGAAGAAGGGTAAGGTGAATGACATAAGACCATTGACAATCTTAAATTCCACTTCTTAAATTGCCACTTTACGGTCTTATATTAGACGAGTTTTTCTTAAAATTATGGTTGGGAGGTCTGTGGTTTTCATATGTTTTTCTTAATTTACAGCAAAGGACGTCTTTATGCCTTGCTATATGCGCTGTGGCGATATGCAGGTTATTCAAATCACTTGCAGCAGTGCAAACAATGTGTCATTTACTTACTGCGAGTAACTGATTTTCATCTATATTTGATAGAACTTTAGGAAAGGATGTACCTTGCGAAGTCGGATTATGACCGAATTTTTAAGAGTCGTGATGGCCAGACCAGAGCGGAAATGAACTGATTTGATTTCCGTCACATCTATCAGATTCCGACTGACATGCCCCAAGCCGTTGCTTATGTCTACTTAAAGTTCACTTACTGCTACCTAACTCTAGCTTAATCCTAACTTATGCTAGCATCCTCAAGCCGAATCGAAAGATATGTGAAGTCGAGACGAGGAACGATTTTATGTGTTCACAACTCTTTCAGCTCTGGTGGTGTTTCGGAAGTAGTCCGATCCGTTCATCGTTAGACCAAAAAATGTCGGTGTACCAAAATTTACCAAAATATCTTAAAAATTGCATCCACCAGGTTGAAGACAAGAATATAAGAAGGTCAGACAGACAGACAAGCTTAGATCGATTCAGAAGGTGATTTGGATGTAACGAAAGATGGGTCTGTTTCAAATCGCTCTCGGTTTCACAAGGGGTTAAACTTTAGTACCTTGACGGGTTAACCAATGCAGGTTATTTTACGCGCGTTAATGGCCACGCATGCAATAAGCATATCTTACATAAACGCAATATAAGCCTATTTACCTAGAACTAAGTTTGTGTAAATGATCAAATACTTAATCTGGCAGCTAAGAGCAGTTTAAGGCAATTGTAATGCTTACCAATAAAAGGGGTGAAAACTAACAAAGCATTTTCATTTAAAAGGTGAGGTTAATTTTTTTTTAGAACAAAGAAACTCGTTTGCTTAACTTACACATCAGCAGAAACTTAATATGCCCCCGTCTGACAGGCGGTGTAGGATATAATTAGCATAAGTAACACAATCAACAGTCAAACATTACTTGAGTAATACCATCAGTAGCCTGAATATGCATGTTTTTGGAATTTTGAAATTTGCTCATAAGAGTGGTAGATAATTAGCCTTCGGTATAATTGCGAAAATGAATCCAATGAATGTTTAGATTTTGATTTAGTCGAAGTATAGTACATTTTGGATTACCTATTAATTGTTGTGGTCGTTTGAAAACCATGGCCTTCTAGTGGTGATGAAAAACGCTATGTATTTTTTTTTTTTTTTTTTTTTTTTTTTTTTTTTTTTTTTTTTTTTT
>KK499893.1:623870-646668 GCA_000688715.1 Glossina pallidipes
AAAAAAAAAAAAAAAAAAAAAAAAAAAAAAAAAAAAAAAAAAAAAATAAAATAAAAAAAATAAAAAAAAAAGAATTAATAAAATAAAGTTAAATAAATATGAGAGGGCGAAGAGAGTAGAAACAAACTTACAATATGTTGTTGCACATATGTGTGCATGTGCGTGCACATGTGCATGTTTGACGTTGTTCATATTTGTAAAGCACATGTGCTTTTAATGAAGTTTCTGACGAAGGTGATGGTTGTGCCAGTTATTTTTCCCCTTTGTTCCATTTTTTTTTTTTTTTTTTTTTGCGCTACATTTGTGTAAGGGTTATGTTATGGATATATGTGCCCGAGTTGTCATTATGTTAATTTAAAAAGTCTGTATATGATATGAATGTACGATATATATTTTATACGCGCTCACAGATGCGTTAGTTTATTTAAAAGGAAAAATAGCATAATATGTTGATAGAAGTATGTATATGTTTTGTGTAGCGACTACGCTTGCCATTTATTTTAAGCTCATTGCACTTGTTACGATCAGCATGTCAGAATTTGCGTGTGCTTGGGATACAATTTTTGCATAATAGTACCCATAGCTACTATTAAAACTAAAACACAAAACATGCATATATACTACTTGAAACGCATATACATACGCCCACAAGCATACAAGCATACACAAACACACATATACATTCGCGCATAGATACTCATACTATGTCGTGCAGATTTCTCATAGATACATCAGTCACACGTTCTATGAAATTATGGGTACGAACTCTGGCACGTTGTGACTATATACAGACAATATATATATGTATATATATGTATATATATATACGTACGTTCAGGTATCCGCGGACATATAGGTTACGGGTTTTAATATCTTTGTATAATTATCTATATACACATGCACAGGTACATGTACATTTTAACGTGTTTTCTATAAACCGTATATACATGCATAATATTCCCTTTTAGCCATTTTGTTGGCACCTTTTGTATCGTTAGTGCGTTAGTGTGCTATTATCTAGATACTGGAAAACCCTTGCTATCAAATGTATAATTATTTTTAATGATGTACTGCGAATATACGCATACGAGCATCGGCACAACCATACACTGACACACACGCGCACACGCACACGCATGCACTCATGCATACACAATATTGCCATACTTGTCCATTTTTCCTGCGGCGCTCTCTCTTTGCGAACGCAATAATTTCACAAATGCGTGACCATCTGACAGGTCACCACATAATAGTTGTATAAATGTTTATTTCTATGTATAACTAACTGCACATACTACTACGGCGGACATAGACGGCGATCTATTTATATGGGCGTTTATTTGCTTAGTTTCGCTTAAATTTAAATGGATAATAAAATTCATAGATTAGTTAGTTGTTCATTAATTAAGTGCCCGCGCATAAGCGTTTTTACTGGTTATTAAGTCAAATTGTTAGCTTTTGTCTCACTTTATTGCATTCAAAAATCCAATTAGAAATAAATGTTTATTACGAAATAAACATTTTCAGCGAAAATCAAAACGTGCCCAGATCGCCTAAGATATTTCTAATAATAAGCAAATTTTAAGAAAACTTTTTCGAAATTCATTTATATATAATAAGCTATTATCTCTTAAATATTAAAAAATATATATATATTTATAAAATATTTGCAATTCTCTTAGGTCCGATTAGACGCATTCCGTATTTAACGGCCGTAATACAAGGGATTTATATATGATACCGCTCCTGAAATGACGTTTCAACTCTTGTTCTTTCTATTGCACACTATTTTAATTTATGTTAATTATGATTATGAGTGAGCCAACATTTTTTTGATTAAATTCTGATATATAAGTCAATTGATTCTTTTTAAAGCCTCATCCTTTGTTCAGTTGATTATGATGTTCACATGCTGTGAATTTCATTTGAGAGGCTATTAACTTGAGGTTATTGATGTTGTTCCACATAAGCTTAGAGCCGTTACTCAGCAAAGCGTTTTCTAATCCTAAGTCTAACTCTTACACCTAACTGTAACAAACACGTTCTCTACCCTACACCAAGTCTAACTCGAATACAATTACCATTCCATTCGCTACAAAAGTATGAAAATTTTTATGACACATTTTTTTTTTTTTTGTAAAAACACTTTAAATTCACCGGAATAAAAAAAAGGGGTTTATTCAAGGCATTCTTTATCTGGTTACACTATTTTACCTTCTTCTGGCTAACACGGCAGTGAAAATCTTTTTCTTTATCACGAACCATTTACCGAAGCATTTATTTTAAGTCTTAATACGAATGAAAGTCCTATACTACAATTGGTCATAAGAAGGCGCCGAGCTCATTTCTCCTACCTTATCAGGTGTGCATCGGCAACGAGCCCCGTCATGTAAGGCAAAAATGGGTCCGACATATTACTTTTTTATAACATATATCAGTTGTATTCACTTCTCATGATTTCGGGGGTCACTGAAATCGAAACGGAGCTGGTGACTAATTTAAAAACTGACGAGTGACGTAAATCACGTGCTATGTATCTCGCAGATATGAAAGTGCCTGACCTCAGCGAATCCTGGGTGATTTGAATTTGTTTTGCCGAAGGCGGACGTGTCTTGTAAGTTGTAGCTTTAAAATACAAAACTTAAGTTTAATTTTGTGTTAAGCCGAGGAAAATATGCTTTTGAATTAAGGTTTAACAGCGAAAGGTTTAATAGTGAAAAGCGAAAATTTCATTGTGTTGAACCGCAAAAAGCATATTATTTGGATTTTCCTTAAGTCGTAGGAAAGATGCGATCAAATAAAGGTTTAAAGCGTGTAGGATGATATACCTGCATTTAAACGTAAGAATAATAGAAATAATAGACACAAATAATAAATTAAGCGATAGTGCTGGTGACCTCTAAAAATTATTGTAAAGAAAAATACTTCTAAATCCATTCTTCCGTATAAGTTATTTCTCAGTAAAGTAAAGTAAATACAAACTTTTTTGACAGGTAACCAGCAACTTAACCCAGCAACAGCGTAGTGGAATTTTATTACTTTCACAATGAACATGTTTCTATTTGAATTTTGTCCTTACTAAGAGCTCTAACCATAAATGAAACATGGACGAACGGCCGAACATGGCCAAAACCGTGCGCAGTTTAGAGTCGCCAAAGCAAATAAAATTACAAAGAATAATAAACGATGAGAATGATTTCAATATAAAGTTTCTCCGTTTTTAAAGATTTTCCGCAATGGTCTCTTTAGAGAAAGCCCTTAACATACCTTCATAAGTATTATGTTTTTATACCCATCATCAAAGGATGAACGGTACATTCATTAAGTCAAAACGTTTGCAACGCCTAAAAGGAAGCTTCAGAGGCTCCACAAAGTATATATATTCTTGATCACTATCAAATTCCGAATCAATTCAAGCATGTCCGTCTGACCGCCTGTCCGTCTCTGTAATGTCTGCTGTAAACATTCTGTTTGTCGCAAAAGTGAAGCTATCGACTTGAAATTTGACAGAAACCTTAGAGCTTTTTCCACGCAGTTGGTATTGAAAATGGGCCAAATTGGTCGAAAGCTACGTCCACTGTACTACGTAAACCAAGGACACCTGTGCTGTTAAAAAGCATAAAAAAATTGGTCTTTTACTCATTACTCATGAATAACGGTAGACAACTTTACAAGAATGGGGTATGTTGTAGTACCTGTAGAAAAATGGGAAAATCGACCATGCCTACCTAATATTCTTGTGTTTATTTTTTCAATACCTTTGTAACGCACCAAATCATGCTTCAAAGATCCCTTAAAGTGTGTAACTTCTTGGCGTGCTTCAAATTTTGAATGCCACTAAGCTGGCTAACTGCGTAGCATTTGCGGTAAATAAGCTCTCGTTTGAAAAATGAAGAAATAGCCTAAAAATTAGCAAAGGAATTCAAAAATGACCCAACCGGTCTAAGGATACGCCTACAAAGCCCGCAGGCGTGTGCAACGAAAACTGTGAATAACTTTGCCTTCCGTGTTTTTTGCATGTTACCCCTGAAACTTGTGCCACTATATAAATTTCCACTTTTCTTCTGAAAACAAAAAAAGTTAGCCACGCCCGCCCGACATTATACAGTATAGAAATTGAGTTTTTTTTCCTTTTTTATGTTCCTTTCTAAGAAAGCGGTATTGGGTATAAAAATTCGCTCACAACCGAATATAATTTTTGTTTTGGTTTTTTTATCTTCACACGTTATCGTAAAATATGTTACTTGCTTTTTATTAATATTTTTATTTTATTGTACAAATACCACAAAGAGAAAGCAGAAAACATGTTTTTATAAAAATTAAACTAATTTTAATTTTAGATGTTCTCAATACTTTTTAATTGCTGTTGATTTTTCTTACAAATATATTCAATTGTATTAAAAAAAAAAAAACAAAAAAAACAACTAAAACTGATAAAATTGTACACACAAAGCGCAATTTAGTATAATTCTATAAAACTTGTGCCACATTTTAATTTTCGTAAATGTTTTTACGAAAAACTTTATTTCAGTTATTAATGATTGCATTGCAAATGAAGTACTGGAAGATTTGTGGAAAAAGTAAGTAAGGAAAAGGGGGAAATACACTATTATCTTTGTATATATAAAGTGAGCAGCAACAATAACAAGCCGAGTAAAAATTTAAATAAAAACTAAATCAAAAAATGCATTCAGTATTAAGTGGATAAGAGTCAGTGATATAAGACAACAAAAAAAAAAAACGAAAAGATGAGAGATGGTGGCGGTAAGCAAACACAGAGCGAAACAGAGAAATAGAGAAAACTAAATTAAAATCCAAAAATCAAGTTGTCACTTTTTCAAACATTTAAATTGAAACATGCAACAGCAAAACTTAATTTATTGTTAAATGGAGTAAAATTTCACAATCATAAAATTAAATTTGTAAAACATTAGACACACGCACACACACGCATACAATACACAACACAATACATTGCAATGTAGCACAAACATTATATGTATGTATATAAATATATATATATATATATATATATATATGTATATACATATATATATTTATTTATATATATATACATATTTCCATGAATTCATGTTTGTAGATCTTGTAAGCTATGGGAAACAAGCAAAAAAAAAAACAAAAAAAGGGAAACAACAACATAACCACAACTAAGCATTCGAACGTGCTATGAATGTAGTAATAAATTTTTTCGTATGTTTGTACATTTTTTCAAATGCAAAGCAATTTATTATTAGAATTGTTCTTGCTTTTGTTCATTTCAATTAGAAAATGCTTCTTTTTTTTTTCTTTTTTTTTTTTCTTTGCTAATAGTTTTTGTTTTTAAAAGACTTCGTATCAAATTTAGTTAATTTAAAACAATTAACCGAAATTTTGGGAAAAACATTTCCAAAACTTAAATAAATGATTTGAAAAAATTCCTCAATTCGTTTGCATTAGTGTTTGAATGCTCGTAACCAAAAAAATGCAATTAACTCTCTTTCAAACATTCATTAATGAGGGTAACCCAGGCGTATGGGTAACATACGAAAACAATTGTTTACATGTTCAACAACAACAGAAAGCTTACCTTAGCCTTAGGCTTACACTCATCATGTGTAGGTTATTTTATATTTTGTATAGTGTATCGTAAAAGCATGTATAGCGTATCGTAAACACATATACAGTGTATCGCTAACACATATATACAATATGGCAGCAGAATTATAAAAAATGAAGATCTATACTAGAGCTTTGGAAAGGTGCAGACGACTATTTGAGAAAAGGGTCATCGGCTCTCATTCAACATTTTTTTTCGCGAAAGGGTCGTTTTTAAGAATAATTGAAAGGAAAAATAGATAAATTGAACCTGCAATTAATAACAATTCTCTCTGTTATTATTATTAAAAGTAAGTTAGCGAGAGAAATGCATTGTAAGGCTAAAGTCTTAAATCATCTTAGGTTGTATTGAAAACTTTGCCGGACTTGTGATTGCACCCACGACCATTTAGTTATTAGTCGAGATTCTTTGCGTACTCAGCCACTAGGCCGGATGCCAGCAAATCTAAGCCACGGCATTCACTTGCATTTCAACTGATACTCATATATAACTGCAGGATTTCTTTTGGTCAATTACTAATTTACGCAATAAAAACAATGTGTCCGCGTTGCAGACCAATTCCACCTTTTCGCAGGAATGTACGATTACACAACTCTTTGGGAGACACTATACACATAACGTTTCAGTCAGTTTAACATGCCTTTCATTTTGATTTATTTTTAATTATAAATTTATATATTAAATCATTTGGATCCGTCATCAGTCATCTTATATCTGTATGTCATCCTACGACCCTATTGAGTGATGTGCTATACTCTTTACACCACGCATTACCTATTATGCAGCAAATATAAAGTTTTTGCGATTGTACGTAACCTACGTACCCTACTTGATACATCAGAAAATCCACAAAGTATACTTTGTACGTAATTTATCAGCTAAAAGCGAGCCATAAGCCATTTTGAGTGATCATGTATTTAAATCACGACCATTTTCAAAACTTTTTCTAACAAAATTAATTTGATCTTAAATTTTTTTCAATCTTTTCTTCTTCTGAAGTCATAGAAAAATCTGTTACCAATTTTTACCTACATCGAGGAAATGGATATCAAAATAATAATTAAAATCATTCGTCTCCAAATTATGCTTAACACTTACTTTTAGATAAATGGCCGTTATTTTTGTTATTACAAACAAAAAAGCCCTAAAGCCTTTTCTCAACCGTCTTCGCCTTTTTTTTAATGATTTTTCGTTATTTTTATATAAGAAATCTTGCTTATAGGTGTAATAAAAACGGGTGCGGTAGTGGGGCTATGTGAAGTAGCATATCCGCAAAATGGCTTCCACAGCTTTGCCAGCAGATATGCACTGTTTTGTCAAAAGTTCCCGTGATCATTTTGCATAAGTATGATTGAATTTCTTTCCTTCAATGCACGGACGATTGGGGGCTGCATGTTGGGATAGATCTTTGACTTCAAATAATCCCATAAAAAAAAAAGACTACAATAAAAAAAAAATTGACTCTGTTTTCTATTTAATTCAAATCTTGCGTAAATTTTGGGACACCCTTTGCGAACTTTAGCCGCCAAACATTTTTGAAATATGATTCAACAATGAAAACGCTTTGCTCTTCCGTGTATTACTTAGCTTTACTAACCCGAAACTGTTAGCTGTCAAACTGTTTTTTCGTCTTTTGCTGTCAAACGCTTTTGGAATACCCTACATCTTTTAAATAAAAAAAAATGCGAAGGTTTAGTTTTTTTTTCGAAAAATAATTTCTCCTAAAATAAGACTGTGTTTCTGTGGTCTACGCAGCAGATTCTTAACTTCTTGATTTTTCTCTGGGAGCCATCACTCTTAATAGTTAACCTTCGAGCCGCCGGCCCAACTGAGCCAAAAAATGTGCGTGCTCTCCGTCTTTGTTGAACCCTATAGTATGCCTTTGCACAGATGTGCAGATGTGGCCAAGCCCTTACAAGCGGACAAGCTTTTCAAAAGGATAAGAAACAATGGGTTAGGTTAAGATGTCAAAGGAATTTCAACCCTATATTTTAATAAAGTCCTACTCTTGGTTGTACCTTTGCTTGGTTGCTGTACTCTCAGTTGCAGTAGAAAAGACAAGTTATTTAAATATTCAAGATTTTCTTTTTTTGTTTTCGAACAAAAATTACATTAAATAGCTTATTATCTTTCATGGAATTTTGTTTGGAAATTTGATATCCCCTCCAGCATATTTTCTGTCAATTTATAATTCCTCCACCCGTACTTATTCCCCCGTCCACTATGAACGCAATGTACTATGTATAAACATGACGCAATCAATAGTTGGCAGCACTTCATCTTCATAAGTATGTCTGTTGCGATTAGACAAAAGATCGCTGCATGTGGCTGCAAAATTACATTTAATGCGAATAATTTCATTCAAAACTTAAGTCCACCAGCTTAAAAAAGACAATTGAATTCTTTTATTTATTTTTTTCTTTTGTTTCCATGCGACATTAAGCCGAAATACCTGGAAACATCAATGTACAAGAACGAAAAACTGTATTTGGAGATGAATGAAGTAAATTTTTGAATTTTAAATGAGGGCAAATTTAAAATTTAAAATCAGATTCTTGATAAAATTTAAGAAAGCAGCTGAAAACCACATAATACTAATCATGGTATTATCAGAATTACATTTTGCCTCAGGCGAACAATGTTTGAGCGTTTAAAGCCAATACAAATCTAATTAATACCATTTGTACTATAACTACTCTACTACTATATACTACTACTATAAATACTACTATAAATACTACTGATAATACCACAGTAATTCTAGTCACACCAGGTTTCATATATAAGCAAAATTTTTTAAGATTAGTATTAACTTCTACGCTCCTGGCAAAACAGAAACGACAACTACAGTCGTGATATTAGTCATGAGATTATTCTTAAGTCGCAAAGAAAAAAGGAAGAAAGTAGGGGAGGTCGTTAGCTCGAGCACATGTAACTAAGCCAAGGATTTCTTGATGACAAATATTTTGCCAAATGCAGAAGATGCCTTACCCAGCAAACTTTTATTAGGAGATATGTAAGTTGAAGAGCCACTGATAGAAATAGCGTTGTATTCTCTGATGAAATGGCATATCATATGAAAAGGATGCGTGCAAAATTTAGATGCGTTGAAGGCTGAGTAAGAAGCTGCCAGTTGCAAGCTGAATTTCGAATATAAAATTGCGTGTAGCAATCTGACATTTTATCAACAGTCACCTAAATTATTCAAGACGATGCTATACTCGGCCAAAATCGAGTCAGCATCCTGATTATCTGCATGAGTAGCCGAATAGTCACGGAGTTCTAAAGTATACTCGGTCGTAGTTATACTAATTGCGCATTAGTCGCATTGGTCAGCAGATTGCCACACATATTATTCAACACGACAACATACTCGACCAACATCGAGTCAGCATCCTGATTATCTGCATGAGTAGCCGAATAATCACGGAGTTCCAAAGTATACTCGATCGTAGCTATAGTAATTGTCCTGTTGGTCAATAGATTGTCAAATAAACCGTCCCATTCGACGCCATAGTTGGCCAAAATCGATTCACTATCATCTTCATCTACATGAGTAGGCGAATAGGTAAGAATCACGGTGCA
Organism: Glossina pallidipes; assembly: GCA_000688715.1. Lineage (NCBI taxonomy): Eukaryota > Metazoa > Arthropoda > Insecta > Diptera > Glossinidae > Glossina > Glossina pallidipes. The sequence continues at coordinate 633,073 of KK499893.1, forward strand.
ATCAAGTATACTCGCTCGTAGCTGCAGTAAGTGCTCACTTGGTCAGCAGATTGTCGCACATATTATTCAACACGACGCCATACTCGACCAAAATCGTGTCAGTATCCTGATTACCTGCATGAGCAGCCGGTGCGATAAAGTACACGCGATCGTAGCTATAGTAAGCGCCCTGTTGATCAACAGATTGTCAAATAAACCATCCCATTCGACGCAACAGTCGACCAAAATAAAGTCAATATACTAATTACCTGCATGAATAGGCGAATAGGTAAGAATTGCGTACCATCGTGTCGGCATGCGCGAGATGAAATCTCTGCGTGATAGAAGACATTTGGCCATATTGGCACACACCAACTAAGCTGTGGCCACTGCTCATCTCTCTTACTACTTTCGAACTGCCGCCACGTTACACGTGTTGGAAAGAATCCTTTAATGGTTACTCACATACATAAAAAACAACCCAATTCTTTGGTTCTTCCGCTAATTAAATGCCAAACTCAAGCGACCATGTGGCCAATGTATTTACATCCAAACATCCGCACAGCTGTTCGGGAAAGCTTCTCTTTTATCTATGTGAACATTTCCTTTAGCAGATTTATATCTATTTGATAAACACAAGATCATGAACCTAAGTGATTGACTTATGATTTAAGCCCATTTATCCTACTATATAACAAAATGAACCAAATCTTTTTATAAGTTGGGCTTCAATGAAAGGAATTTTAATGGATTTCGAAAGTATTTGGTGTAAACGCTCCCCTTTTTGCTTGACTTGACGTTAGGGTGTTCAAAATTTGACTTAAAATAACTATTTTCTTCATTGTTTCTTTCTTTTAATTTTATTCCCCCCGTATTTCATAAATTTTTAATATAATATTTACGAACGCGTAACTGCCGTTATATAAATTTTTTTTTTTTTTTTTTGAGCTAATTCCATAAACTGTCAGTTTTTTAATTTTAAATATTTACTTGTCATCAAGAATAAAATATTTACAAAAAGAAGAAAAGCAAACACAAAATAAAATGTTATTTAAAAGAGGGGAGGGCTACTTTTTTCATAAATATATATTTTGTTGTAATTAGGTTTTCTTTTTTTATATTCGATTTTTTTTTGTTTTTTGTTTTTATTTAATTTTCAACTTATGGCACAAAGTAAAACTTTTTTGCTTGAATTGTAAAAATTGTGTTGAGTGAATGAAAAAGCAAAACAAGAGATAAATAAATGCTTTTCATTTAATACATGTTCAACAAATACGTGCCCATAAATACATGAAACTTAACAGCATAACACAACATAAAATAAAATAACATAAAAACTGCAAAAATGTATAAAGGAAAACTTTTTTTTAAAGCAATTTCGAAAAGCAAAACACAACGAAAATAAGAACAAACTGACGCACGAACATAGAAATACACGTGTACACGCATTTGCTTTCTTTCATAATGTATAAGATAGGATTTATATATTATGGATGAAAGCAAACAAGAAATGTATTGAAAGCAGATGATCTCCTAAATTAGGAAACGCTCTACTCGGGAATTTAAAAAAAAAAATTAATAAATAAATAAAAATAGATGGCTTTAACTGAGTTTGATTCTGAAACCATTTAATAATAATAAGATAATCAGTGAGTTAAGTAAGCATTTAATTAACGAATCATTGTCACATTCGTAAATTTGCATGACATTTTATGCTGAACGCACGTCTTGAGCTTAATATGATTGCAGTCATCTGAAACAGTAGTAGCCAGAGAGAGGGAGAGACAGATCTAGAAAATAATGCGCACTTTAGCAAAGTTCCTAACACAAGTTTAAGGTCACTTCCTGGATTGCTTTTTCTCAAGACGGACAGACGGACGTAAGTTGTTGCCGGAGACCACTTTCCAATTGTTTCCAAAAACTCCTAGTAATCATTTAATAAAAACTCAAAGAAAAACTGTCTCTTCAGCCTAAATTGACGTTCTTTTCGTTTAGAAGGAAGCGGTACCACTTTAGCTCCTCACAAAAACGCAGCTTCCGAAAATTGTTAATTTCATATCTTCAACTGCAGCCCATATTCAGAGAGCACTTTCCTATGCCCAGATACTGAGTAATTAATCGATATCTTCTTTTGATGAAAAAGAAAATATGAATGTTTGCGAAGAGGCTTGAGAAAAACGTTGCTATTTTGTTAATGATCCGTTAAATCTCAGCTCGGAAGCGCTTCGCTTGGATTGCATACGCCAAAAATAGAGTAATTTTTCCAAATTTATTTTAAAGACTTATTAACAATCGGATATTTAAGGTACACAGGAATACTTTTCCACTGCACACAAAATAGCAGTGATACGACTCTCTGAGTATATTTGCAATCAAGTTTATAATCCTTGTAAAATTTCATTTTCTCTATAATCAGTTTTTTATTTACATTTTAGAGTAGTTTAAGGCGTCTTTCGACCAATAAAGAAAAATACATTCCTCAAAGCAAAAACTTTATGGAAAATTAAGCATTAAAACTGGCATTTATTTGTATTTGTTTGGCTTATGGGTCTTTTCAATTATCAGGTCAATTATGTTACTATTTTTTAAAGTTCAATTTCAATCAGTAAAGTAACACTCATCGAAGACAAAGTGAAGCAAAAGGAGGACAGACATAAATATTATTTGAAAAAGTCTTGAGAAGAGAAGGAAAAATTGACATGTAAACCATAATTTCGGACAAAATAATTTGAAAGTCTTGAGAAGAGAAGGAAAAATTGACATGTAAACCATAATTTCGGACAAAATAATACATCTTTTAAAAAGCAAAAAAGCGCAAAAATAATAAAATTGATAATGAATATGAAGCTAAAATGATGGGCAGCTAATCCGACATCTCGTTCAGATTGTCATAAAACAAATACGATGGGTATGAGAAGTTTCGACTTAAACCGAATATGTAATGTAATGACATCTCTCTTATTTGAATTGCATTATCTACGGACAAAGTAGAATGCAAGTAAAGAAGAAAGTTTAACATTATTTACATTTTTATATACATATTTATTTATTTGACAGTTAAATGATGTAATTAAAAAAACTTACAATTTTATTAATGAAAAGCTAAATAAGTAAAACACTGAGGCCAATCAGAATCTGCTCGGTAAGTAAGCAGAAGTAAATTAAAGGAAAAGTAAGAGCATAGATTGGAAAATAAATAATTAAAAATTTCATTAGAAAAATTATTTTCAACAAATATTGAATTCCAGGAAGTATATCAAGAAAGAAAAAAAAATTCTTAATCTGAAAGAAAAATCTTATCTTAGGCAAATGTTATCATTTACCTGTTTGTTGAACTTAAAGAAGGTTCTTTTAAATTTTCTACAGACGATTGAAGATAACTATGGGGAACGTTTTGAACCTTCAATTGTTAACTTTTTTTTTTCCTGACATTTTATTTATTGCATATAGACGAAAATATGAAAAAATGTTCGGTGTTTTCATGAAGGAAAACGTACAGATGGAATGACTAAGAAACAAATAAAGTTGTCAATTAATTGGCACGTGGACGATGGAACGCACGAAGAGGTGGATAGATGCGCAAACATGCAAAGGCTCAGATAGATCGATACACGGACGAATGGATGGATAGACTAATGACAATGCAAGGGATAATAAACATAGAAAAATGGGAAATTAAGTGGCTATCGAGTAATTTGGCTCTTAACTCCAATCTGCAAGTATATTTTAAGAAGACTCTAATCCCGTGTCATAAAATTCCGAAAGTACTTTGTGCTGATTTTTTGATAGTGAGGATCAAAATCACAAAACTTCTTACGAATTGCAAGTTAGTTAGTCGAATAGTCATTTATCGCAACATTCTAGTATTCACATAAAGGTAAATATTTGTTGACGGTTATTGACGACAAGAACATAGTGCATCTGCTGGTTCAAAAGAAATTATTTTTTGAAGTTTATTTGCTCTTGATCACACAGATTTTAGCAGAACTCAACTAAGATATTATAACAACGTTCAAGGCACGAAGTAAGAACAGATAGATGAAGATAAATAAATTTGCCCAAAACCTTTCCTTGAGGAAGAATAGAGTTTTTCTCTTCATATTACAAGCAACGAATGCTAAAACTAATACAACCCATAAACATTATATATATATATATATATATATATATATGTATATAATATATGTATACTTCCATGTTCTATTGTGAGTAAGCGTAAACATTTGGTGACTTATAAACAATAGTTTGAAATAATTGCGATGAATTTTCCAAAACCTTTTTTTTGTTTAAAATTGTTTCACGTGAGTTATCTATAGAAGCTTTTTTTGAAAGTCTAAAAGTAATATTTGGCTTTGAATAATTTATACAAGTATTTTGAGCTTTGCTTATTCAAATGATGGAAATCTTTCTAGAATAATCTCTGGAAATAACACAAAAAAAAAAAAAAACCAACTATTTTTCCTTTAATTCGTCGTATCGCAAGAAAGCACACAAAATTACGTGTCTTGGTAGCAAAACTTTTTAACTGCATACACGTACACGTATGCATGTATAGAGGCGAATGTAAATCGTAATCAGAAACTTACAACTTTAGCGAACTTTTCTTATTGAATTTCATGTTGAACAACTTGTCACCGATTTCTTCTCTATTTATGACTTTTTTTTTTCTCGTCATTTTAAGTTTTACAGCACAGCTTGTGTAAATTTCCCTTTTGACAACTTTCTACTTGAGTTTATATTTGAACAAACAAAATAGGTGCGAAGATCTTTTAACAAAATTAAAATCCTCTTTATACCCTACATCACTTCTTGTGCAGGATACACTAAGTTTGCTTGGATAGATAGGAGAAGAATTTCGGAAGAATTTGAAATATAATTGCATTTTGTTATATTGATCGATTGAGGACCACTTTGTGCATCAAGCTAAGCTTGTCCGTCCATCCGTCTGTTTGTCTGTCTTCTGTTTTAGCTATAGGCCGTAATTTGCGAGATTTTTGGATGCAATTTGTTACACTGACAGGCTGACAATCAACGCTGTTGAGAATGGTTCGAATAGAAACACTTTTGTTATGACTTCCCTTATAACGCTATAATTCGAAAAGTCGTTATATGAATAAATGTATTAAACGAAGTGGCGTAGTGTATTTAATGGTTGGTCGTATATTTTAGTTGTTTTTGTTATACTCACCATCAAATCGTTTGCAGGGACCAGAAAGAAGCCTAAGAGACATAATAAAGCATATATATTCTCCATCAATATCAAGCTCTAAATAAATTTAAGAATGTACGCCTGTCCGTCTATGTAACGTTTGTGGTAAACATTGTGAGGACCCAAAGTCGTCCTTCGTTTTGGGCTCACGGGTGCTCCGTCTCTCGAGTGGGGAGAATGCTAGAATAAGAATAGGCTAAGATAGAACAAGAAATAGTATAGGAATAGATTAGGAATAGAATAGGGGTAGCATAAGATAGAATATTACAGATTAAGATAGAATAGAATAGAATAAGAATAGTGTAAGTATAGGTTACGAGTAGGATAGAGAAAATTAGTCGAGTTAGTCGAGTTTGAGACTCGAGGAGTCGTGATCAGGCTCTCGAACGAGCCAGAAGTTGTCGTTGTGAGGCTCTCGAGCGAGCCAGTAGTGAGTGATAGTTTGGCTCTTAAGCCAAAAGTTGAAGTCTATGTTTGGCCGTGAATTTGAATGATAATAAAGGCAACAGCAGGTCTCTACACAAAAAATAAATGTCTTGCGTTATTTTTCCTCCCCTGGGCCGCTGAGCTACCTCAGCCTCGGAAAAGGGACGAAAACATCCTCGCAACATTCTCCTGTTTGTAAAAACGCAGCTATGACTTTCAAATTTGGCAAAAAACATCCTTCTTGCACGCTTGTTAGTACAATCGAATCAATCAAAGAATACAACTACAACTCAACTTTAAGTGACAACACTTCTGGGTTTCTAGGTTTTTTGTTCATTACTCATACACTAAAATAGATAAACAATTAAAATTTTCACTTGTATTTTACAAACCTAGAAAAAATCAGTCACGCCCCTCTAATATTGCGGAGTATAGAAATTTAGCTTTCTCTTTCTTTCTTTTTTTCTTTTCTTTTTTAGTCTTTTTTAATATAAAGCTGTGGGATATAAACGATTCATAATTTTCCTACTTGGTAGCTTTTCGTATGAAAAAGGGGACAAGTACTTTTTATAAAGTCTTCAAAAAGATTTAAAGAACGTTCCGGTTAGTTTATTGAAAGCTTGAGTATGCAGTTTTGTGTTAGTTTATTTTAATGGTTCTGCAGTAATGATAACGAAGCAATAAAGAATATTTAGAGATTGTTAGGAGATGAATCTCGATAACTTGTCTGACATATGATAAGATGACCGTTTGACAATAGAAACTGAAAATACCTTTCGACCTTGAAGCAATTTTCTATCAAAGCTATAGACTCATCGATAAACCGTAGATTCAGTTTTCTTAATTTCTGATCAAAAAATCTTCACAAGGTTTTCAAATGCTTTTCTTTAAGTTGAGTTTACATCGCTGAAGAAGTTCTGCAAACGCAAACACAAATGTGGCTACCGAGGTCATGGTTGCTGTGCTTTATTAATAAACAATTTCCGTCAGTTCATTTTCGTTTGTTTCCTGTTTCTTTTTTTTTTTTCTGTTTTTTTTTTTTTTTTCTGTATTTTTTCTGTTTTGGTTTTTGTTTATGTGTTGCATGTGGTTGCCTTCAAGTTGAATAATTTTATGTCGATAAAAAATAATAACAAACAAAAATAAATAAATAATTAAATAAATAAGCAAATAATTAAGTAATTAAATACATAAATAAATAAATTAATTGACTAGTGCCTGTGGAAATACTGAAAATAAACTTCCTCAAAAGGATTATACCCCTCCAGGCCAACGCCAAAAATATGTGCAATACCATCACAAAATATATTTCTTTGTTTAATAATTTGGTAGCAGTTTTTGTACGATGTGCTTCTAATCTTTTACGCAGATTGTAAAGCTACTCTCTTCGATCATAATCTACACTCTTGACTTATCCTTTTATCATTTTTTATCAATCATTTAGGAAGAAGCATCGAGTTGGTAAAATTTTAGCAGAAATTCGTAAATGAGAATTACATTGAGAAAATTTTTTGACAGCATACTATACCGCCCCCCAGATATGAAAATGCCTTCTGTAACCGTTTATCTTCAAATACTTAAATCTTGTTTAGCGATGAATGCTTCACTACGCCACCATTTGTTGTAAAATAATCTTGCTTGACTTTTACATTAATGTTTTATACCATGTATTAGCTAAATGTTTCCGATCACCGAATATCCCAAAAGATGAAACTTCTCGAACAAAAGCTGGCCTTCTTCTGGCCTTAGGCTGATTTGAGCACTGAAAAATGTTTAAAGGGTTTTCATTAGCGTGGGCCATGTTTAAGTCCGTGATAGAAAGGTAATCAAACTCTTCCATATAAGCGGCGCGCATAAGTAGTGTTTTTTTTCTTAGAGTGAACGGTAGCCTAAGGTACATGTGTATTAAATTTATGGGACACGCGTGATTAGTTTTACCAAAAAAAAAAATAAAAACACGCTTTTCGATATGCTTTCGTTTTCTTGAACTCGAGTCCAAACAATATTTCCCTATCAGCTTTTCTCTCTTTCGAGAGCAGTCAGAATTCGTATGGAGTTAAATTACACCAGCAGGATGGTCACGGAACGATATTAGCTGAGTTCCCGCTGAACAAATCTTAAAGAAGTTCTTTATTATCTACTAGAATTTTTCTACCCATAGCTTCATGTAAACGAAGTACAGTCTCCCGCTTACACACGTATTTAGTCTTTTGAAATCGTGTTATACCGAAACCCTGTTTTACAAGTGCCGTGTTATACATTGGTAACGCCTTTGACCCCGGAATGGACACAGTTCATATTGCGCAACGCAACGACAATCGAAGAAAACTTAATCTTACTCCATTATGACCACAGTGGCATGACATTTTAAAAATAAAATTGAGAAACGCAGCGTAAGTTTGCTGAACGTTCACAGTGCGATAGTTGAATGATAAAAATATAAAAACTTTTCTTTATTTTTCACAGATTAGTAAATAGGTTTGGGAAGGTCCGGTTATACAATATTTTAAGAAGATGATGAGCACAACTAGATGAACCCAGTGGAATGCGAAATGCTGGAAAAGCAAAAACTTAGAAGAATTGCTATGGAAGGTCACTTTCCAAATACGGGAAAAAGTTGGTAAAATCCTGAGAGAAGTTGAAGAAGTTTCTCATATCCTGGCGACTGCAATTTTTTACGACAAGGCATTAGAAGCAGCCTAAGAAAGAAGTCCTATCGATACTATACGGGATTGATAAGTTTATTCTTATGGTTCCTAAAACCAGATGGCTTTAAGGCGCATGAGCTAACTGTGAATTTATTAAAAAATCGATTTAAGATTTAAGCTTGGACTTAACCAACCAACGAGCCAATACTCAAAGAAACAATGCATAAAAATCGACCTTTGGGTGGACGGAGGATGAAATTCCCTTTAGAATTTCGCGGTATTCAAGAATGTGGGCATACGTTAAAAAATTTCTTGCATGTTTAACTAGGCGTTATACGTGAAATATAACAAAGACGATATTAGAATATGCAACAAAATATGAACAGTTTCATATATAGCTTATAGCTATATCTTACAACTATATATATATATATGTATATATGCGAAAATATCAAGTTGGAAGTCTACTATATATGTGCTCAGTGAGCTCATATGCATGTATCTAAGTTTTAAAATATTTTCCTCAACTGCAACAATACAACAAATTCCCTAAAGTGATAAATGTACTCCGTATAGCTGACAACTAGAAAAACCAATTTGTATTTGTAACAACCAGTAAAAACCGCATCGTCCTTTGTTTAAATAAAATAAAGTAAAAACAAAGGAAAAAAAACAAAAAAAAAAAACAAGTAAAGAAAACATTGCAATCACATATACGAACGCAGAAAAGTAACCATAACAGAGAGAAAGGTAATGCAACAATATGTGCAAATGTATGTGCAACAATAGCAACGATATAGGTATAAAATACAAACAGAACCACGTAGTGTAAGTTTATAAAACAGTAACCTACGTATGCACGGAATACTTTGTAAATTAACAAATATGTCGGAATATGTTATATATGTTTCTTGTTTGTATTGACTGAAGGAATTATTAAAGCGAGGCGAGTTAATATTGCGAGTTAAAACCACCAAAGGATTGCTTTCAAAGGCACAAGAAATTAAATAAAACCATTTAAATACCAGAAAGAACGAATTTCTAATGCTGCTGCAAAACCCTTTTAGGTCCGGTGTTCTTTACTTTTTATTACATTTGAATATTAGAAAATATATTAAAACAACTGGGCAGCCAGGCAGCCAACTCTATGGACAGACGAATATATGAGCAGATGGGTATATAAATATGGTTTTTTTTGTGGGCAAAGACATTCAGGCAAATGTGTAAACAGATTCGTATATAAACAGGCAAACCTATGAGCAGACGGACAGATATATAGAAGAATGTAGAGACAAACAGATGTATGGACAGAGAAAAGTGTAGCAACACATGCGGAAAGGAATGTATGGCTGGAGAGAGACTGAAGGAAGGACAGATATGAATAAAAGCAAACATAGGTGAATAGGAGGACAGTTATTAATATACCTAAACGATTATATAGGCGCGGAACGTCAGATCGGATCGGAAAGGCAAGTATATAAATAGACGATAGAATAGCTGAACAGGTGGATGAATGAAACGACGCTTAGACCAGAAAAAACCCATGGACATGTGTGTGAACGGTTTGAAAAAGCAGACGAATAGTCAAAAGTACCAACTTATGGATTGACCGACGCACTGGAAGACAGGTATACGCATAGATAGAGAGAAGGATGAACATTCAATGAATACTCTGCTACGTTTATCCTGAATGCCGAATAACTAAATTGAGAATAGAAAGAAAAATGCAACACATATTTTATTTATCTGCAAAAATAATTGAATCAAATGCGAAAACAAGAACAAAACTGAATTTAAAACAATATTAATATTTAACTTTTTTTTTTTATTAGTCCTCTAATTACCGAATATTACGTATATATAAATTATTTAAAATACTCCATTACTTTATTACCTTCGACACTATATATGTGGTGGGGCATATTAAGTCTGTGAAGATGCAGGTAACAGTCAAGACGGCTCCAGGTAGATGCAAATTTCGTTTAACTTCTCGATTCAGACGCGTTTTCTGAATCAATTTAAATTTGCTTGTCTGTCTGTCCACCTGAAGTCTGGCCATCTATTAACCTACAGGTCGTAATTTTCGAGATATTTTTACTAAATTTTGCACACTAACGTGTTCTGGTGTAAAGACGAGAGCGATTAAAAATGAATTGGATCGGACGATTTTTGCGGCCATTTCCCTTACAAAACTTTATAGCAATAAAATCGATATATGAAAAAAAAGCTTTCGTGATCCTATTCTCACTCAGAGTGAATCGATTAAGCCATGTCTGTCCATGCGAACGCGAAAAGCTAAGTGTGATAATTCTAAATGATGGACGTCACGATGTGAAGGATTAAGTTTTTCTTAACAGTACGTTTTAGTGAACTAAAAAGGTGAAAGAAACATTTTATTTCAGTGCCTTCCTTTGTTACCATAAATAAAAGCATGGGACGCCAAAGATTTTAATAATGATGGGTAGGCAGGATTCGACCCAAGCCGAATATAAATTTTTTGCTTGTCAGTTTTTAATTTTGACATATGCATAAACGTAAACATAGCAACAATTTCCAATAGTTGTCAATGCCCTAAATGCCTAAATAAGGAAATGAATATAAACAGCAAAGCAATTATTTAGATTAGCATATAAACGAATTCCACTTATAAAAGTTATATATTTTATAAATTTTATTGGATTTTATTATATCCTTTTTTTTTTTTTTTGTTATTTCATTTTACGTCAAAAGTACTATTTTGATAAATGAAAAATAATGTTTTTCATATAAAACGAGGAAAAGAACTAAATATAAAAAAAAGGCTCACAAAAAACATGACCGATACAATGCATATGTTCTTTAAATATATTCATAGAATGATTGGTAGCGAATGAAAGAGAAAAAGAAAAAAGTTTATGTAAAATATTTATTATTATTAATAACCCATTTATAATTTTTAAACAATATAATACCGAAATATTTTCACATCCAGTTTTATATAAACGTAACATCAAAAAAAAAAAAAAAAAAAAAAAAAAAAAAAAAAAAAAAAAAAAAAAAAAAAAAAAAAAAAAAAGAAACAAAAAAGAATATTTTTTGATTTTATTACAACTTTTCAAATCATTTAATTTCACATTTATGCATATATATATATATCGTATATAAAATCGTTCAGTCATATATTTTTTTATTATTACATTACCTTAATACCGCATGACTGCAAAACGATTAAAGAAATCAAGTTTGACTTTACAACGAATTGTGTTCATCTGCTAAAGCTTAACCGATTTTCTATATTGTTTATCACTACAGCCGTATAAAGTGAAACTAACTACGTGTTGACATTTTGCCGACCGTCTCGAATTTGAAAAAAAAGATAGAGCCAAAAATCAAAAAAAAATTAAGTTCTGAAACCATGACATGGCATAACCTTCAAGAAAACATATAAATGTGACGCGCGAATGGACGAGAGCTGCGAGGTATGGCGTAAATTGCCAAATGGTTTAGCTTCGCATATCATAAGTGTACTTCGGCGGCAAGTACTAGTGAACTTGAAGCGTTAACATAAAAATTATTCCTCATTTTATCCGCCAGAGTGGCCGAGTAGAGAAAGGATTTCGTATAACAATTTGATGGTCATGGGTTCAAATCTCAATTGCGGCAGAGTTTGCAATGAAGCTTTAGATGCTCACGCTTTAAGACTTCAATCTTTGAATTTATTTCCTTGGCTAAATCAATAACATTAATGATAATACTCCTCATTATACCCTGCACAGCAATTGTGATACTGAGGTATATAAAGCTTGTGCGGACGTATACAACACCCAGAAGGTGGCTTAAGATACATAACACTATTTATAACACCAATTGATTGTCACTTTCTACCTTGTCTGTCAGTCAGTCCACCTGTCCCGCTAATGTCGGTCCATGTATACTTTTGTTCAACCTACAGATCGCAATTTAACAGCGTTTGTCCTTCCGCCAATGCACGGCAGTGTAAGAAATTTCACTAATTTTCCTCAAAAGTCTGCGACCTGTAGGATGAACATAAGAATACAAGACAAACAGGTGGACGGACGGACAGACCAGCTTAGATCAATTCAGAAAGTGAATTTTAATCGACCAGCATAATAAAAGGTGGGTCTATAGCAAGTCCTTGTGAATATCTTATACATCCGCACTAACTTTACAAACCCTTTCGGAAACTCTTGCAATAAATTGGGCGATAAGTTGAAAACGCGACCTCCATGTAAAAGAAAAGCATCAAAATGTTCTTCGAGTGTAACATGGTGCTAAAGTACTTAAGGAAGCGCTCCATTGATTTGAAAAGAACTTCCGCCCATTGTACCGTATTGCCTACAGCAGCTCGTAAGTAAAAAAACGCTTTAAAGTGACCTTCGAATGGCGTTAAAGTAATCGAGGAAACACTTCATTGATTTGGAAGCAAAGTCCTGCCACTTTCACCGTATTCTCTACATACTTTTTCTCCGGCCCACTACTTATTATTATCGATCGAGGATAAGTCAGGCGAGCGATATTTAAGTTTTGAGAAAATTGCATATTTTTATACCCCAAACTAACCCCTTTAAAATATATTCGAGTGTTTTATTTTGCAATTTTTATGATAAATAATTTTGGTTTTTTTAATATTCACCTTAAATGATTAAAACAACTTAAGGTCCATTAAACAACAAGCCCTGACGACTTCACAGTTTCCAACTTTTCCTGTATTTCATATAAAAATTTATGTATGCATAGATTTCCTAAATGCATTTGGAATTAAATCCATAACTTCCTGCTATTTAAGTAATTAGTTTAAAACATAAAAATCCTGTTAGCATTCATCCGTTAGAACATGTACGTACGTGCATATGCAGACACCTTGCATATGGTTGAGAACGTGTGCATTTTTGAGTGCTGCTAATAAGTGTTTTACTTTTAACTTTTAACACTTGAATACATACATCATGCCAGCCCCTCTTTCTTTAGCATTACCAGTACCAGAGGTAAAAGGCGGACAGACAGACGGAAAGACAGACAGATAGGTAGATAGTTACAGCAGCTAGTTTAAAAATATGTTTTACAGAGTAACATGCTGTACTTACCTGCAAACTCATCTATCTGCGTTAATGCACGTAATTGTATGTGTATGAAATTTGCAGTGAACTAATGCACAAGTTGTGAAGGGTTGTAATGTACAAATTGTGCAAACTATAAATTTATTTCTTCGTTTTCCTGTTTTATGTTTTTTGTTTTTTTTTTTTTTTGTTTTTTTTTTTTTTGTTTTTCACCTAAAAATTATACATATCAGCACGTAACTAAAGTATGTGTAAACATGTAAACGTATTACTGGTA
>KK499893.1:647867-699978 GCA_000688715.1 Glossina pallidipes
TCGAGCTCATTTCTTTAGAACTGATTGTAGATCATTATCTGCAGCGTGTGAAATGCCCAACAAACCTTTGAAAAGGAAAAAAAACTCGTAAAAATAGGCATCAATTTCTTATTCATTAAAATACAAAGGGAGTAGAAATGGCAAAGTGATTTATTTCGTCCGAAAGAATGGTATATATTTCCTAAAAACCCTGAAGAAATGTTTGAAATAATGAAAGCAATCAAGACGGTCTCAAGAGCTCTTTAACATAATTGAAACTCTTTTTCATTGGAGATAGCAGTTAGTTTAAGTAGTAAGATATCTTCTTAAAATAGTTTAAAGTTTATTTGCCATATATGGGGGGCAAAGTAGTTAAAAACCCATTTTGTAACAAAAAATAATAAACAAACATTGGCAAAATAAATTAATTACAAAAGTAAACCAAATGTTCAAGAGACAGTCAACGTCGAAACCCAACTTACTTCCAAGCGTACAAATCTTCATTAAAAGCACCTCAAGTTAATGCATCAAGATAGCAAAGTTTTCTCCCTTCGTGTTAGTAAATTGATCGTGAATAAGTAGACTGCGGTGTTAGTGGACCTTTAGCGGAAATTCGTATGAGATTTAGCTTATAAGTTAATCTTTTTCCCCTGTTACTATGTTCGTACGCTTTATTTCAATTAAAATGGCAAAGAAACAGACGCATAGTCAAACCTGCTGAGTTAAATTAGCTCAGCAACTTGCTCTCATCGAAAATAGATACGCCTTGTAGATCTTTAAAGCCTTGCAAATTGCATATGGAAGGACATGCTAAGTATAACCATATCCTATGGTAGGGTAATAACTCATGTGATAAAGTAATTGCTATTTCTACAAACGCGCGTTATTTAATTTAAGTTTGAGTTCAATTCCATTGACAAAGTTTCAAATCAAACCATAACGAAAGCAATTTCAATGTTAAAAAAGATGAACAAATCGATATCAATGCGACTGAGGTGATTTTTTCTGATTTTAACGTCATTAGCATGTTAAAGCAACCATGAAAATTTTTCTTCATAAAATATGTATATTTAAAAAAAGAACATGATTTGTCCGAAAATATCATATACATTTATAATTTTTACTCACTTATAAAATTAATTTTAAGTAATTACACAAGTCCCGAAAAAAAGGCGTATATTCTTTGGCAAGAAATAAATGAATTCTGGAAACATCAGGACTTGTTGCTGCTTTTTTCAAAAACGAGAAGCGTACGATTCAATTCAAATATGTACAAAGCAATTAACTACAAAATGTTACTTAATAACTGAAATTATTTTAAGAAACTTCAGTTACCACTACAAAAATTTTCAAAAGTGCACATGATTCGTTTCGTTCATATCATCATTCGAACTATATCCGTTTAACTATAGGTAATGTCTCCTAAATTTTATTATTATCCTTATTTATTGATGCAGTTAGTCTTATATGACCTTATAATCACGAATAACGAATTTTTTTATCCAATCGAAAGTTCTGCGCTTGCCAGCACCTTCACATGCTTTGTTGTTCAAGTATAAGAATTTAGTTAACCATTTTTTCAATCCTTCTTACATGAATAGTTGACTTATGAGAAAATAAGAAGGGGCTTAGATTTAGAAGATTTTTAATTACTAAGCTTTTCTAAAGCATCCTGAATTCATCCCACACTCAGAAGACCTGCACTCATAGCTAACCCTCTCAACCCACTTCGCAAACATGAATTATAATACTAACAGCAATTATATGCTTTGGTAGCCTTCATTAGTTGAGGATTAATTAAAAACATCGATGAGTACATAGAGGATGTTCCTAATTTAAAGTAAATTTTTCTGAATAAGAACTTGTTCCGTTTAGAATAGCAATAGAGAAAAACTCCTTTTCATGTTACCATCTAGCAGGCACTTGGATCTTAACGTCGCTTTTGATTGAAAAATCCTAGTATCTGAATAGAAGGAAATACTTTTGCATAGCACCTTAGTGTTGAGTCAATATTCTCGCTTCAAAAAATACTCACTATGCTAACAGGCAAACGATTCTTTTAACCATTTGTCGAATTAATAATAAGGAGAAATAAAAAAATATACGAAAATTATTTTCAAATTCCAGTATAGAACAAAGCCTCTGAATAATTGGAAATAAATTTCAAAGCCGGTAATCTACTGAAAATCAAAACCATGGCTTTGAAGTAAGTTTGTTCAGATAAGCGCAAAAGAATTCTTTCGATTACCTCCCCACCTGACCTGCAAAATATTTAAAAGGAACCCTTTTTTTCTAAAGTAAGCTTGAGATCATTTGCTTTATAATTAAAAGTCTCGGATCTACAGTGGTTGTTAAAATATAACCGTAAGACCATTAAACCTTTCAAGCCTGAAAAGATCCCTTTATTTAACCTAAAGATCATTGTCTTTATGCTCAAAAGTCTCGAGGCAGTAAAAATGATCAAAAATATCTTTTAATTGTTCAAGTGCCCTTAAGACTATTTGCCATAATCAAATTGTCATCAATTGCCATTGACCATAATGAAAATATATGGAAGTTTTTATCATTATGATACATTAATATAATTACACACAATTACACTAATAACGAATTTTTTCCAAATGAATGAATAAGACATAAAAATGTGATTTGTCTTGATTTGAGGGAGTGATGTGTAAAAGAGGAACTTAAATCTCTTGGAAATCTCTTGGACATATTTTACTAAACATAACCGGAAATGTATTTTCCCTGCCACGTTCTCTTGAAAAGCTAAACATCTTTAAACTGATCAGTTAAAATCCAAAGATATGAAGTAAATGTTCAGTCATCGAGTTACATATGAAACAAGAAACTTTATATACCTACGGATATCTCATATAAACGAAACTAAACGAATTTTATTAAAATTCTGGAATACATGTGTATATATACATATGTATGAATAAAATAACTGCAAAAACAAAATTTTAATTACCATGTGTAACGCTTCAATTATTTTGAATGAAATACAAAACATTGGCATTTAAATTGTTGTTGTATTTTCATGGTGTTTGCTTTTTTTCCCCCGTTTCCGTTTGAGTTTATGAAAAACTTTAAATAGATTTGTATTTTAACCGACTAAAAAAAAATTTGACTACCTATGCACTAAATTAGAGAATAAATAAGAAAAAAGCAAAAAAAAAGAAAAAAAAAAGAAAAAGTGAAACACTATATGACGAGGGAAAAAAACAAGGGTTTAAAACCTATTAAAAAAAAAAAAAAATTTCGTACTAACACTTGAAAGTCGTGTGTATAAAAATAGATTTTATATAAATTGGAGAAAAAAAACTAAACTGGATATACTATCATCCCTCTTTCATTGCTCGCTCAATATTATTCTCTTATTTATCCATTAAAAGCAATGATTGATGTTTATTTAATGCGGCTTAGAGAGTATGTACTCATTCAAACATCCCCACATATATATATACATACATATGCATATATACACACATGTATATATATAGAAGTGTACATATGTGTACATATGCGTACTTATGTATACACATATATATAAATACATAAACATACATATATACATATACTTATATATATATATATATATATACCAATACATATACATATATATATTTATATATGCATACATATATACATATAAACATATACATATATATATATATATACATACATATATAAACATATACATATATAAACATATACATAAACATATACATATAAATACATATGCATATATATATATACGCATATTTATACTTATGTAAATATACATATATATATATATACATATATATACAAATCATCTTAAATTGTAAACCATTCATGTGTGATATTTTATGTGGAAATTCATCATCGCTTTACACCGCTCTCTTCACGTACAAGTTTCGGCAACGAAATCTTTCATGTACATGCATACATGCATAAGCGACAATTTGTTTAACACTGTAATATATGCATTTCGGTGTTTAACTGTCTGGAATGGAAAAAGTCTGAAATTATTTTTCATCACATTTTTTTTATTTTTTTGTTTTTTCTTTTAGAAATGTTAACATGAATATTCTTGCATAAAATCGCACAGTTATATTTATAGTAACCATCGCTTCAAAAGCACGAGCATAGTAATTTTATTATCTCGCGCAGTTATAATATTTAGAAATGCTTTATAAAATGATGATGTTTTCGATTAGCCGAAGATTTTTTAAGTTTATTTTTTTATATCCAGGAAACCGTTCGCATATCTTTTCATATTGCTGGTCAACGATAAACCCGGTTTTCACTTCATATTCACTTAATTTCGAAAAGTGAACGAATTTCGGAAAAAATATCTGGCATTTTTTAAACTGCACTCAGTTTTAAGTTGGGTTAGCCATGCCTGCCTATTCTTCTGCTTGTTGCCTAACATTGGAAAGCTAGAACATGTAACGAAATGTTGTTTTGGAATATTCGATGCATAACTTCGATTACTAGTTAACTTTATGCCGGCATAGTTCTACGTTAAATATACAGGAATAACTTACAATTACATGTAGGTCGAACACAGGTCTGGCCACTTTAGTCTTTACAATCATTACACAAATAAAGTCCGTCATGGTAGGTTGCTTTTATGTTAACAATGGACTTACAGATACTTTAGTTCATGCTATGCTATAATCATTCCCCTCCTTTGGCTTTCATCTTAAGCTTTTCCTTAAAACTATGGCACCTTAGTGTAATTAATGTGTTTAACGGGTAAAGTAAGAAGATAATATACTCTTTTAAAAGCATTCAAGCAAAATCATCAATACATCAATATTCTTAGTTTTTAAATCGCTCATGTTAATGAGCTAATGAACAAAGAAGATTTAAACACTTTTCGCCTTTATATAGCTGAGTCGGTAGGGAAGGCAGACACAGTCCACCTACAGCATATGCGAGCAAATGCGAGTTATTTGAAATCTTAATCGTAGCGACCCGGATAAAACAATGTTGGGGATCCAAAACCGGCCCGCGGGCCCGTCATTGCCCATACCCGGTATATCGAGAGCTAGATGTGGTACGATGATTGGATTGGTCAAGTTTTTGCCTCGCTTCTGGATTTTTCCCAAAATATTTAAATATTTGCTTGATGAAACGACGTCCCCATATATTGCGGTAATCGAAAGCGGATTTTGATGAAAAACGCTTCGAAGGAAAAAACTTAGGGAATATTTTATGAACTAACCTAAAAAGGATCAAAGAATATGAAGAAGGCCTATTTAAATTTACTCATGTATGCAGTGCATGATTTAAACCGAACTGATGCTGAATAATGTTGAAAGCAGAAACGTTCGGCTGAACCCTTTTCATATCAAATTTCTTCCGTTGTTCAGAGTATATTAAGTTAGTGCGTATATTTGTGATGGTTTAACTTTTATTAGATCAACTGAACTAGAATTCATCTCGCGAATCGATTTCAACTTATCAATCCGTTTGTCCGCCCGTGCGTCTATTTACCGCTTCGATTGTGGAAAAATTTTTAACGCTGATACTCTTTAGCTCATAAACAAAACCCATTGAATGTGAATTAAAGCAAAACTTATTTACAATCACTTCCTGCGTAAAAGGCGTAATTCAAAATAAAAAAAAAAAATGTTCTCAAAAAGTGGTATAAAGTGTCTGAAGGTTAGCCTTGTTCGATTGTGTTATTTCAATTTCTTTTCCTTTAGATTATTTTATTTAATTTAAAGAAATTTACTTTTTATGAAAGAGAAGTGAAGGTCAATAATTTTAAAGGCTAAAGTGTATGTAAAATACTCATTGCATTTATGGAAATTTATATTTATATTAAGCGATTTGTTTATTAATCAAAACAAGCGTGAAAAAGCATTCACACTTCGTTAAACTATTTCTGTTATGCTGTTAACAATACTAACAGGCAGTCAGTCAATCAATGAATAAGCGGCCAATACATTTAAACCTCCATGACTAAGCATAAAAAACAAAAAAAAAACAAAGAAAAAAGCAGAAGAGAAGTTTAAAAAAAAAAAAAGAAGCAAACTAAACTTATTCAACATAACTTTTGCAATATCTGCCTTTTATTTGCATCTCATTTTTTATTGTAAATAAAATTCAATTTTCTGTTAGTTTTTCCTTTTACTTTAACAAAAAAAAAAAAAAAAAAGAAAAAAAATATGAAAAGAAAAACCTTAACTGTTGTGCTCCAGAATTTTTTTTGTAATAAATTTTTTTTTTTTTGCCTGCTTTTTTAGCAATTTTTAGCGGTTACTTTGGCACAATTGAACTGCAACCGCAAAATATTTACTATAATAAACTAGCAACAACAATAACATCGACAAAAATTTAGGTCATTATAGAAAGTCTTTTACTTTTACTGTTAGTTATCAGTTTGCGGACTTTAAAGTAAAAGCAAAAAGCAAAACTATTTATGTATGCATGAGTGTACATCGGTTTTTTTTTTATTGTTTTCTTTTTAGTTCAAAAAACATAACAGACAGCAATAGTTAAAAATTGCTTTTAATTAAAGCCTTCAATGAAATAGTTGTTCATTGCGGGTAATTGATAAGTTCGAAGAATCGAAATGATCCTAATATCAATAGCAAAATATTACTCAATCTACTTTCAGTGCAATAATTCCCGTGTAAATATTTCAATTAGCAAAAGTGATTAATTCTTCCCCTTTGATTAAATTAAATGAAATTTTAAAAAGGAAACTGAAAAGAGGAACAAAATAAATTTGATTTCAAATCATCTTTTGCTTTGGCAGCAATCATTACAATAAATAAAAGGCAAAACTTGAGCAAACACAATTGTTTCTCCACTTTTCCGCTTTTCATTTCAATTTTCGTTTTTGTTTTTTTTTGTTTCTTTTCTTGAATAAATTTTTTCTTTATTTTTTTTTTTTTTTTTTGGTTTTTTTCTCTTTTTCTCCTTTTGTATTTGGTCTTGAATGTTTTATGGTTGATTGCTCAGATTTTCGTGCAGAGCGTAAAATCTCGTTTGCATATTGTAAATGTTTGTTTAATGTTTAAATAATATAAAATATTCATGGAATTTATACGCGTACTTTTATGCACAAGAAGTGCTATTGAAATTAAAATCAAAGTTAACGCAAATTCCACCATTTAAACTGTGTTTATAAATAAATTAATAAAGTTAGTTAAGGTTATTTAATGTTGTTTTTTTTTTTTTAATATTTTTTCTTTTTTTTTTGTTTTTGTTTGCATTTTTCCTTTTTCCCATGTTTTACTATAGTTGCGGTTAATAATTATAATTGTTGTTGCGTAATATTTTCATACTTTAATTACATGCCAATTTAAAGTTAATATAAATATTAATTACAATTATTTGCAAAAAAAAAAAAAAAAAAAATTAATAGAAAAAATAGGGCAGAAAAGCAACAAAACGACTCGTCTATAAAATTCGTATATAACTAAAAACGAATATTAGTTCCCTTACAAGGTATAGAGAAAAGTTTGGAAGGATAAGGAAAAGCAAACGAAAGAATCGGAAACAAGTAGTATCCAAGAATACGATCTTCTTAGAAATTTGGTAGAAATTTCTTAAAGGACGTTAGCTCTCAGCAGCCTTAGGTTTTTTAAACAGATTTCAGAAGAAGATATTTAACGAGTTCGCCAGCAACCGTCACAGTTATGCGACACTACCGTCCAATGTCCCCTATATTTAACAGACAATTTTAGGGAATTTACGCGTAAACGCGTTATCTGAAACGGTAGAATGTATGAAGACTGCGATATGTAATGTATGAGGATTGAGGTGTATAGCTGTCAATTTCTTCGAATGTTCTAAACACACATGCCTAAAACTTACTCGAATTGATGTCATCTAACCACGAAAAAAACCTTGGGCTGTGACGGCTGCTGCTAACGCATCTAGTTAAAGTGACTTAGGCGTATCCAGAATTACTTTCTTTTAAAATTCAAAAAACTTTTCTATATGTTTGGAAACTTTTCCAACGATTCTTTATACGTAGACCACTTTCCAGCTTAGCTCAACTCGTTAGTTGCTCGTATACTTACGATCTTAGAATGCGATTATATCAGATTAGCACTTTCGCTTCTGCCCTTCGGAAGTGCATATTAACGATCCCGTAAAATGTATACATTCTTGATAGGAGAAAGATTCTGAGTTGAATTAATTACCTTCGCCTGTACCTTTCTGTTTATTAATATGTCCATCACTTTATTATTTACAACTGAAAAGCTCGCAGGTGTAAAAATTGCAAAACCAAGGCCAAACTTGACGTATCCACTCTTAATTAGTGGTAACGTATTAGCGTCGTTGCTTTGTAACCATGCCCTCGATAGGCAAAAAACTATAATTTACAATTCATAAGAAATCTTAATATGGCGGACAAGAAATAAAAAATGGTACAATAAATATTAGGCGAGTAGAAGAATTGCGACTGCCAAGTCAGTGGACTCAAATCTCAACCCGGCAGAGCATACTTGATCATACGTTTGCCAAGTGCTCAGCTGGTAAAAACATAGCAGTTGCCAATTAGCACACACTCACTAGGCTGCAACCCTGTCCCTGTCTTCGCTTCTTCTTTGCTTACTTCGTTCTCAACGCCACCGGGTTGCGCGTGCAGGGAACTTCTCTTAAGTCACCTTGGTCATTTAAAACAAAGGAAACTTTTTTTAATTCAAAAGCGAAAATGCTAAAATCCCTACCGCTCGCTCATCTAACACTCACACGCTTAAAAAAATGCTTTTCAATTATTTGTTAAGGTAAAGGGCATCAAAGATTTGCCTTAAGGCGATATTTGTTCACAAATAGGTTAGACTTTTGAGGAAAAGAAAGTGTATACGTGCAGTCTAGATATTCGAAAATTCTACTTGTCTAGATTCGATAGTCGTCTAGAAAACGTTTTGCAGCTAAAAGCAAAACTTAAACAACATGGCTTAACTAAGCTGAGATCACCACATTCCTATCTTTTTATTACGAAAACGGAATTTTAATCTTAATCTTGTCTTCAAGTGTGTAGAAACCTAAGATGAAACCCAAGAGCCAAGCATTAATGAACAAACTCTCTCTCAATACACTTTTTGTTTTTATAAGAAAAATTGCTAGGTATATAACGATTTTTAGATATATAGAAGATTGCAACTCTGCCTATCAGCGGAGTTAATAGCAATATCACTAGTTCAATATTTTTTTTCAATATTTAGTTTTTAACGTAAAATGTAGTTCAAAATTTTTTCAAGGCAGTCTTTTGGGTTTCCCCGAAAAATATACGCTTTAGGCTGTAATTAAATCGAAACATATCAGGTTTTCTTTCTAGAATCATATGACTACGAAAAGAGACCATCAAATTTTCTATGGCATCTACCATTTAAGAACCACATTGACAAGATGTACAAGCGCACGAGTCAGAAACGTCTCTTTAAGGCTAAAAATCTTTTCTAAATCGCGTAAGTCAGTCATAGGTTGGTTGTTCATCAAATACGCAAAGAGATCTTTTTATTTTTCGATATACTGAACGATGATCTTGTGGATGTTTTTAATTTTCGGCGAATTTGCTTTATCAGTCATATAAAAAGGAGGATTACAATCATTTCTGCCTTGTACTTCCAAATAGACTGAGGTAATACTTGCACTGGTATACCGATAACTGCTGTATCGACCAAGCACATGATATCTTACATTTTTTTTTTCAAAACTTCTTTTCTCATTCAGTTAAAGTAGAAGTTTCTTCGACATCATGTCAGAGCAAGCCGGATGAGTGCTTTTTGGAAAACGCTTCAGCTTTCTAGCCCAATTATTTTTTGTTTCTTTTTTTTCTGAACAATCACTGAGGGGATTTCTCTTTGGTCGCATAAGAGGGTGGCGGTCAGAACGCACTAAGGAAAGAGAGAGAGAGAAGTAGAGAGTGGCCACAGCTTTGCAGATGTGTCTCCGGAACAGCTCTCACCGACTAAACACTCATTATAGCTACGAACGAAGTGAACGCTACCACACTGATATCTAAACGCACGAACAACACTGGCTTGGTAGTCGCGATTCTTCTTAAGCGGATATTTATACATATACTTTGGTCAAATGAGTGAATCTACCTAAGTATACTCAGGCCACTAGATGGGCATAGAAACAGGCTAGCAGGATATAACGACTTGAGCGAATAAATAAATTCTCTAGGAAAGAAGAATTTAACATACGACAGAGTATGTAAGTCTGTATTGATTACGAAAAATTTAATAAACTCTTGATTTTATCGCATTCATTACAAAGACAACAAATTGTTATGGTAGTGTCAGTCTACCACACAATATTTGTCATAATTATATTTGTAAATATGTGTTGCTTTGTTTTTACATACGCATAGGTGTACTTTTATAATGATATCCACAATAAACAATTGAACAAAAAAAAAAAAGAAAAAAAGAAAGCAAAAGCAAATTAACGTAAATACTTTAATGTAACGAGCGCAAAAAATGTTAATAATAATAATGAAAATTTCTATAGAAAATTATATGCCGTGAGACAATTTAATTTAATTTGAATTTTCTTTTTCGATTTATTCAAATTTTTTTGTTGTTGCTTTGTTTCATGATTTTAATACGACGACCTGGAAAATTTTTGCGAAAATCAAACTAAATAAATTCACCCCAAAAAACACAAATTTCACGCTTAATTTAATTCGTATGTTTTTCGAATAAAGCACAAACACGCACACAAATCACTACCAAAACGCAATGTTATTAACGATAACAATTTCATTTCACTCTCGTACATTTCTACAAATATATATTTGCATATACTTTGCATATATATATATATATATATATATATATATACATATAGTTATTTGTGAAAACTTTTGGTTAATTGTCGTTTAGTTACTGTAAACATTTTTGTTTTCTATAGCAACAATAATAATGAAGTGACCTTAGGATAAACACAAAAATTATCGCTGTTTGTTCGTGTTCAACAGATAAGTAAACAAGAAGAGAAAAAAAAAAAAAAAACACAGAAATGTAAAGTTAAGCACAAACATAAAGCGATTGTTAAACCATAAATGAACTGCTGACGGTGTAACAAAAAATAATTGCAATAGTAACGTTTTGCCTTAGTGATTACTCATGATAAGCGACAGTTTTAGTAACGCAGACAATATGCAAACAGGCTCATAGATAAACTTGCCTAAACTCATTCTACATCTTAGCCTGGGGAAGGATGCATATATGGAAATAAGAGGCTTTTCCATTTTATAAACACATGAGCGACTTACACGTCACGTTTGCAAACTTAAGCAGTAAGAATGCTTTGTGTTTCAGTTTTTACTCTCAGTTTACAGTTTAAGACGTCTAAATAGATAGACGGACAGAACTAAATTGACCGAAAACATGAACGCATAAATAAGTTTATACATCTTTGGGTTTCATAACATCTCTTTTCGGGTCAAGCAGCTTGAATGAGATAACTATGCATATACAGGAAGTCGAGGGGAACAATTTGATATGTTACGTAAGGTTTTGATGTATTCTTCATGTCTTCATTCAGCATTCCTGTATTCTTTATTTTTCAAAAAGCACATGTGTTTCTACTACTTCGTCTGTAACTCGTTTTAGTGTTTGCCGAAATTACCTTTTGGCTTATTAAGGTAGTAACTCTCACGGGTTCTTACAAAGAGAATCGTCTGAGAGTAAATGCGGAGAGAAAACACTTTCAAAACTCAATTACGAGTAATTTTGAAGACCAAAATGTCATTATTGTGAAACAAGTCCGAAATCAAGTGAAACGAATGCAAACACTATAGTAGGCCGCTACAAGCACTATACTATATAAATGTAATATACACCTGACGACTTTGCAAAATAAAGCGCTGTATCGGAAGTGGTCGAAAAAGTGGTCCGATCCCAAGCATTTTCAATAGCGTTCGTCCTTAGACCACAATACGTCTGTATGCCAAATTTCATCAAAATATCTCAAAAAGTCCTGCCTATAGCTTGAACACAAAAAACGGGACAGACAGACAGATAAGCTTAGACAAAAGCTAAAACAGAATTACGGAAAAAATGAATTAAAAACTGATTTTTTTTTTTTAATTCTGAAATCTTCACTAGCTATATATAGGCATTTAGATTAAGTTATTTTTTTCTGTTAACATAAAGTTTGCACTAATTATGCTGCACGCCGCAGAGCCCTTTAAGTTGCTAATGCCTTTTGCAATTTTTTTATTTCTTTCAAACATAATAATTTTGTTTTATACTCAAATACATGCTTAACAACCTCCTCGAATATAATTAGAAAAAATATTTTCTGTACTTAATTTGTGGAAGGAACTATACAGTAGAACTTAGTTTGTGGAAAGAACAATACAGTAGAACTTAGTTTGTGGAAAGAACCATACAGTAGAACTTAATTTGTGGAAAGAACCATACAGTAGAACTTAATTTGTGGAAAGAACCATACAGTAGAACTTAATTTGTTTATTTGTATGAGCGCTGTCCCCATCGAAAAAAAAAGAATGTGAAAAAAAAATTTCCCTTTTTCTTATCCCCCTTAAGATAAGTAAATAAAGATTACTTCGTATTTCGCTACTTGGGGCGAATAACTTCTTATTGGTTGCTACTAATAAAGGGGTTTGCTCCCCATCACCGGAAATACTACTTAATAAATTTAATTTGCTTTGAAATTAAAAATTGGATGCCAAACTATCGAATCGTGGAAACAGGAAGAAGATGCCGTTTGTTTCAAGCTTAATGCTACATTTATTTGCATGATAGAAAATAGAAGCATACAAAAGGGCAAGGAGATGTCGAGAAGAATGAAAAATGTAAGAGAAATGAAACGTTGCTAAAACTATTAGCACACAAATGTGTTTGATTATCTGCAGGCATACGTTTATTAACACCTCTTCTTATACGCTACACCACTTGCGATGCACTTGTGCGCATATAAGTACTACGCAGAAAGTATAAGACACAGTTACCCTTTATTATATTGATCGATTTAGAATTTTTATCTGAATAGATTTAAGTGCGTCTGCTTGTCTGATGTCGATCCATGCACTTTTTTGTTCAAGCTATGGACATCGTTTGGCATACTAATACGTTTTGTTCAATGACCTTGCGTAAATGAATTGGACAAAGTCAGACCGCGCTTATCTTGAAGAACTCATCAAGAAGAACTCGTCAATCTATCGAAGATTCTGCCATATAACTGTTATTTTAATACGAAAGGTAGACCTTCACAAACAGTTTCCATCAAAGTCTAAAAGGCTTACGATATGTTTATGATAAACAAAGCTTTCCTGCCTTGAAGTCCGTTCTTTCTTATTTCTAAACAGTGGATGAAAGCCGCTCCTACAAATTTTCGAATTTCAATCAAATCAAGTTTATCGAATTCAAAAGTTTTACTCGAAAAACAGTTTTACTGTAAGAAATACTTGAGCCATTGGATTATAAACAAGGCCGTTAAGTCCAAACCATCTACGGGATATGCCAAGTCTTCGCAATATTTTTTGTTGAATAAGGAAAACCTTTTAAAAAAGGTAAAATTGTGTCCATCATATTTTCGGACAAAAGGTATTGACGATGAAAATTACAAATTTCTCATAGACCTCAAACTTCGCTTGTAGCGACAAGCAATAGTCAGTCCTATTTTCCTAATAAAATATTCAGAAGTACCTGCGATAGGCGTACCTTTGATTCAGAATCATTTCCGGAATCAACCTATGCTTGCCCGTCAGTCTGTCCCTGTAATTTCACGTTCACCTTACAGGTCGCAATTTTCGAGATGGGTTGATAACGTTTTAATGGATTTTTTTTCCCAAGAACGAACGCTATTAAAAATGGTTTTGATCGGTCAATCTTTTCGACCACTTCCCGTATAATGCCTTATCGTTGTAAGATAAAATATTGTAATTTTTAGAATTTCGTGATAAAAACCGTTTGATAATAATACTACGGATTGGATGAGGCAAAGGATAAAATTGAAAAAATAACTAAATCTACTGATGCGCCCCCATGAGTAGTAATAGATGACAGAAGAGGGTGAATTATTGAATCAGTACAAGCTCCATTTCCTACTATACTACTCATTAAAATTCTTTGTTGTTTTGGAAGAATTATATATTCATTTTGTCAAAAAGTTTGCAACATCAGTCTCTCCATCTGTGTAACGTCGATTGTAAGCACCCTCCTGGCCGCAAAAAAGTAGCCATCAACTTCAAATATATCCGAAATACTGGAAGTTTTGCACGCAGGTTTGGACACACCTACAGTGGTAGGCAAAGTGACGAAAGCTCTGTTTTAAAAGGAATGAAAAATTGGTTTTTTGCATACATAAACTACAGCAGATAAGTCCAACAAAATTTAATTTTTCTTTCAATACCTTTATAACGCGCAGAAGCAGGCTTCAAAAACCCCATAAACTATCTAAATTTTTAGCCAGTTTTCAATTTGGAATAAACCGAAACAGCTCCGTCTGATCATTTGCCGATCTGACCGTCTATGTAGTATCTGTGGTAAACATTCTCCCGTTCACAACTGCAAAATGTTCCGAAACGAGTAAAGGATACGCCTACAACGCCCACATGCCTATGCAACAAAAAATAGGAATAACAATTGTTTGTCGCTTCTTTTTGCTTGTTACTCGTTCGATATAAGACATGAGCCGAAGATAGAAAAAATGTTATAAAGCATGAAAATTTAGTTCTCTTCTTTTTTTAGTTCTTTTTAGAAAAATAGTGATGGGTATAAAGGATTCCATCACGACCAAATACAATTTCCTTACTTAATTTGTTATATGTTTTCTTCTTCTTCTTTAGTGAGTCAGAAAATCACCAATAGATGATTTATTAAAATCATCTCATTATGTTTATAGATAATGTTTGATCTATTTATTTATTCATAAATCAAGTAAGAAAATATGTTAAACAAAACACTTCAAGATAATTGCATCCATCCCGACATGTCCTCTATTCGTCGAAGAAACCAAAGTCAAGCAATAAATGCTTTGATAAATATGAACAACGTCACGTTATAAGCTTAAATAAATGAAAAAGATTTTATTTTAATTAAAACATCCAGAGAGACTTGGGAGCTGCTCATTTTACTATTTCCAAAGCTAATTAAAAAAAAAAAAAAAAAAAAAATTGCTTTCTTTTTTTTTTTTTAATTATAAAGAGAAAATGAACAATGGTAAAAGAACTAGAAATAGCAAAGTATCTGAAAGATTTTATAAGCTTCTCTAATACTCACATTTGCATTTGACTTGAAAGACACATTTAAAGAAAGAGCATTCTTCAAAGCCACTTTATGTTTATGCAAAATAGTGAATATAAAGAACTGATTTATGAAATACGCACGCAAATCTGCTTAAAAGAAAATTTAATTCCACACACCCGTCTCGCATATCGTATTGGCATGAAACTAGCAAAACAAGCGAAACGAAAACAGAGATAAATAAAATGGAAACAAAAAAAAAAAAAAAGAACTGAATCTTAACTTTCACGAGTCGTCTTTTATATTAAAGTACATGTTAGAAGATGACTTTTAGATACATAAACAAATAAAAAAAAAAAAGTTTTAAATTTTCTAAAACCCAAAATTCATTTTACATTTATATGCTGTAAGGCAACAGATTTGCAGAAGCACTTCATATTTGCCTTTAGTCGAAGTTGAAATTTCTATGTGATCTCTTAGCCAGTAACATTTTATTTGCTGCTATACAAAGCTTTCCTGGCCTTTAGCAAAATTATTCAATAGATCAAAAACACGGTCGTTGAGCCAGATTCAAAATCAGCCAACTAATCAACATGTGCTGTAAATTCCTCTGGTGGGGAAATCACAGAAATCGTTGCAAAAGCATGTTGAGAGAGAAACTTTATTAAAGTCTTTAGTCTTTTTGACTTGACATTTCAGTATTAAGAAAGCAGAATATATAAATTTACCTATCAGCTTAACAAGTAAAGTCAAGCTTCTCATTCTAATCGTGTTTTGCCCGATTTCTAAGGCCTTAAGATCGTACATACAATAAGTAATGGAATTGGAAATTATTGAAACAAAGGATGCGCGAACCCCTAAGATCAAAGCCACTGCAATATAGGAATGAACAAATCTGCATATATATATATATATATATATACATATATAGTAATTAACCTGCGAACATACAAAGGAAAATATCAAGTAAAAAACATTATTGCGGGCCGTGGATCACCATTGAATATCCTACGCCACCCCACAATCATTGCGGGGGACTTTTCAAAATAAGTCGTTATATGCAGAGAAGTTGAAAAAGCCGAACTATATTTACCTTGGGTCAAAACACGTCAATGTACTAAAGTTGCAGACGGACAGACAAACTTAGATTGATTTAGAAAATGATTGTGCATCGATCGATATAATAAAATGTGGGTCTATCTAAAATTCTTCTGGATTTTGTATAGGTATAGAGGAACTTAAGATATCGCTGAAAACCCAAACTAAAAATTGGGAGCTCACTCAAAAAATCGCGTACAAAAATTCTAATATATTTGAACGCTGAATTTTGAGTCGACTGCTAGTAAATACAACCTTAACTCTCCGTAAAAATCTATTACTTGTACCCTGGTGAATGTATTCAGCACATTTTTGCTAAATATATAAAATTTATATTAATATTTACGCATATAAAATGTATATACCAACCCACGCGAGCAACAATGTGACAATGCGACATTAAATACAAGTATTGTTTTGACACTTTTTTCGTATTGATGTTCATTGCTTCCAAGTGTGGAGTTATATTTAAATTTCTCTAGTAGCAAAAGCAAAATTTACATTTAGCAAATTAACGGCCGTACGGACATTTGAGACTATCTGCACTTCCAGGATAGGAATTTTTTGCGCAAAATCTTCTCCAACCGTTTTATGGCTTATTGCAATTTTATTCCAAGGTAATTTAATCAACTCCGTAGCTTCAGATGCCCTTTTCGTCCAATTTAACGCAATTAAAAGATGAAAAGGAAAGCCATTCGTTTAATGTTGCTAGTTGAGATCCATCGAACGACAGCACTTAAACAATTTAAACTTATATCGCACAACCACCAACGACCAAATTAACTTCGTGTACGTTTTAAGAAGCGACCAATTCCAGCGAATAAAATACATGGACACATATACGCGCATATGCCCATATGTATATATATATATCTATGTATAGATATGCGTAATAACTTTTTGTTGTTATTATTATTATTATTAATTAAGGCACAGAAATAAATTCTAAGACTAAAGTCATAAAGCAATCGCTTGCATGTAAGGTTATCGGTTTTATTAAAAACTCCACTGCACTTGATATTGGAACCCACGACCACATTCAGTTGCTAGTCGAGATTCATTGCCTTCGGCCACTCAGGAGGATTGATAATAAATAACATTGTGCCGTAATGAATGAAAATGAAAAGTTTTAACTGTATGTATATAGACAGACACGTTTTTCATACTTCTTCCTTGTAAAGCTTTCGTGTCAAGAAAACAAGTTTTAATTTTACGAGGAAAATAATAAGGAGTAATAAGTACTTTTTGCCACACCGAGGTCCGCTTTGAAACAGATGTGCGGTATTTTATACTCGGCCTTACTAGACAATAACGCTTTAACTTGTTCAACACGCTATCGCAGCTCATCTATTTGTTTACTCATATACACAACATAATATAACAAGTGAAAATAGCAAATTTTGGAACGTCTCAGATAGTGATCAGGCTCAAATGCTCCTCCTTACACTGCAACAGAATTGTGATCAAGAACCATGTGTCGACAACAACAACCAACGCCATTTAAACTTCTTTGCCACACATGCATTTATTAGGATAGGAATATTTTTCTTAATTCCAATAAATGATTGGTGATATCGTCATTGTGTGAGAATTGAATTTCAATGTGTTCGACACACATTTGTCACTAGACGAACTTATAAGTAAAACAAAATCAACTCAATAATCAAAAATACTTACTTTTATCTTATTTATGTATATGTACATGGCATAAGGACTGGCTTCCGTTATTCGATGTGAAACCAGAACAACTACAACAAAATCGATAACTTGCTTTATTAAAATTTATATAATAGGTTTTCTTACTCAACTTTGTTTATTTCGATGTTGTTTGTTGTTTGTGTTTTTTTTTTTTTTTTTTTTTTCTTGTTTTTGAAAGGCATTTTTCACCTAATGCTTAACCCCATTCGCAAACATAAACTTTAAAACTTTATCCGGGTATGGCAACAATTTAAGTATATCCGTTTCCCTTGGAAATGTTACAACGACAAAAGTTATTTTGTATTTCAATTCCAATTCCAATTGTCACCTACACACACTTTTCCGGCTTTTCGTAGAAATGGTAAAATTCTTTCACTTTTAGAAGAAAGTTTTAGCACTCGTAGCGTTTCGTAAAACTACATTAAAACTGAAACAAATATATTGCGTTTTACCTTTAATATAAGCAACAGACGATTATGAGTATATTTTGAAAGCAACAACTTCCGTATGGTTTTGTAATAATGTCTAAAATAAGAATGCATTAGTTTAAATCGTTATATAGGAGTTTGTGTGGATAGTTTTATGTATTTAGCACAAGCAGACAATTTCTTAATATTTATTCAAGTATGCGGCTCTAATGTACATTTGCATATGTGCTTGCCTTACAAGTACTTGTGTAATTTTTAAGATTTGTTTGCTCGTTTGCTTACAACAACAAAAAAGAAGATTTTGATTTATTTTAAATACAACATTTTTTATACACTTTAAAGGGCATAGTTAGTAGAACCAGTAATACGATTACAATGGTCTCCGGCCCGCCAGTAAAAATCCTACACCAATTCGCTTAAAAATACGGTAAGATATGGGAAGTGCTCGAAAAAGTAGTCCGATCCGAACCATTATCAATATTGTTCGTCGTTGGGCCAAAAAACACATGAACATACCAAATTTCGTTAGAGTATGTGAAGAATTGTCCTCTGTGCAAGATGGACATATGGATGGACAAACCTAAATCGAAGTGATTATAAATAGATCGGTATCAATGTACCGCAATTGGTGTAGGGTATAACCAAAAGTGGACATTTTTGAAGGAAAAACCCTTTATGGGACTCGGCAGATAAGTTCTATGTACACATACATAAACCGAAAATAGAGTCACTTATAGTTCACGTGAAGAGTGACTCAATAATATTTCTTAACAAAAGGTATAGCGTAATTCATTTTGTGGTTCCGAAAATAAATATAAACAAAAGGCTCTTCTGCTTGCGATTGGATCAAATTTTGAATACGGTACACGGTAATACAGTACACACATAGTTCAAGGCGCCGACATTGTTAAAAGTTATTACGAAAACATTGAAACCGCGGTTCCGTTGCGTGCAGGCGCGATCAAACCCACATATGATTGCATGATCTCGTAAATAAAAATCATTGCCCCTTTTGGGGTAAAGAAACCACATTTGACATTTTTAAAGGACTTTTACGTCTGCAAAAGTACTTGTTCTGTATGATTTATGGGCTGAAAATGTTACTTTTGAATATGAAAATGTGGAGGACGCTACAGACACACATGATTCCTGCGTATTTGTGGAATGAAACAAATGATTTCGACTTGGACGTTACGTGGCTTCATTAGAATGGTGCAATGCCGTACACATTCGTGGTCACCATCAATTTATTACGAGAAAGGTTCAACGAACTCGCCTATGCGAGGTGACCACAAAGATCATACGATGTCCTTGGGCTTTTTACTTCAGGACTAACTTGTAGCTTGGGCTTATTCCAATGAACCACGAACTCTCAATGATTATCACTTATTTTAAAATATCCTAAAGAAAAGGAGACGGAACATGAAGTATCGTTTAGCAAAGAAAGTTTTCGACAAGTGCGTTGCTACTAGCAGAATAAAGGGAAGGAACGTGGAAAAATACGAAACCAACTAAAGTGCATTTTCAACAGCACGTTTAGAAAAAAATTGAAAAAGTGAATGCAGCTAGCAAAACATTGATTACTGCCCGCAATAACGCGCGCATAGTCTCAAGTCCATACAGACAACTACCAAGCTTGGTGAATGCAACACAACAATATCTGAGACGTTTTTTCCTTAAACGGAGTCGGGTCCATTGAATGGGTCCATGGAGAGCAAAATGAATACTTTCTAATGCAAAAAATACAATGGATCTATAAATATGTCAATGCATGTAAGATTTATGTACCACAACGCCCCAAGGAAATCGTCAAGGATTAAAAAATTGCTTAGCGTCACCAACAAAATATAAAGATTTTAATCCGCCGAACACCAAGTCTCGAATTTAATCTCATCGAAAGTTTGTAAAATCGGATTAATATAAATATCGGGCAAGTAATGTTTCAAAATAAAGATAAACTTCAGGGAAACTGGGTCTTCTATATACCAAAAACGATATATCTGTGGCTTATAGTAAACATAGGTCGCAGCGCTGAAACGGTAATAACCCATCTGACCCATGAAGCACGAAATATTAAATACTTACGAAAGAAGATTTATTTGATTCAATTATATTGCTTTTAGTTGTAATTTTGTTCTAATTATAATTTAGTTAAATTTTTAAAATAACTTAATTATTAAATTTTGTGGTATTTTTGTTTCAAAAGAATTTTCATACCTTTTGCCTCATTATATATTAAGAAGCATGAATGCTTTCAATTAATTTAATTGAAATGCTTTAAATTCTTCATATGCACCATAAGGGGTACGGTATGTCCTGCAAGGAATAGGTAACAGCTTAACTAAAACGTTTTTTCACACTTTCTTTTTGGCGGAAGGAGAAAGAACGGAATAATAATAGTTGAGGGAATTATTCAAAACACATTTAAATACTGGAAAAACATAAACATTTTGTAAACTAATAAGAAATAGCAACACCGGAGCCATAGTTGCGAGACTCTCGCGGCCTGGGCCTCCATTGGTGCAAATTTCAATTAAAAAAAGAAAAAAAAGAACGATTATTTAATCTACATGCCTACACCTAAAGGAGTAGATAGGATTTTTTGGAAACTTTGAGCTCTGTGCAGCTGGCGAACGTTCGAATGGAAAAGCGTAATTTATGACCAAAAAAAAGGCTCTCGAAGTTTGAATTAACTTCCTACGAACTTCTTTGCAGATTACCACTTTAAAAATACTGCAAAAAATTCAGATAAAAAAAAATTTGAACTCCGGTCCATTCTGAAAAATCGTGTTTCGATTAAAACGTATTCAAAATTGCAAGCGCCCACATATAACGCTATATAGCTATGTTCAAGAAAGCGAAGCCATTAATCATTTACAATTGTTCCACGCCCATCATTGTTTTTTAATATCATTCTTGACTATTTGGAAAATCATTTAACCCAATGAAAAAAGAAACTTGATTTTCTGAAAAATTTGCAGTGGTCCAGGCGCTTGACCGATATCGTAAGGTCAAAATAAATTTCTTTTCTTCTTTCATGAATCTTTTAATAAATCTTCTCGTGTTTGCCTGGTGAAGTGTATAGTGCTTACGCATTCTTGGCGCATCCTAAACTAAACATATAAGTTTTCCACTAATGTGCAAAGGATGCACGGCTGTCTAGAATCCTGCCCTGCACCGCTCGTAAGATATTAGCAAAGAATCTACTCCCAAATCTCAAGTAGCCATCGATACCTTGTAAAGAAATTAAATTGGTTTTGTTCTTTTTTCTGTTTCTACCAAACGGCTGGCGTTTCTTCTTAGTCCTTTAAGTTGTTGGAAATTATTTATTTGCTTGTACATCACTCAACAAGTAAAGCAACAAATAGATAAATTTAGCACACCACACAACGACAGACCCATAAGATTTCTGGATAGTCCCAGTTTTCGGACGAAATGTGCCAACATTTCATGACATTATAAACATTAACTTCCAAGTTACAGTTGTTTTCGCGACACCGCCTCTTTGATCGCTATGGGAATTGCTTTACTAATGAGTTCTGCCGATTGCTGTTCACTCTACTGACTGTCGATTTGACTTTCGTATGTAGTGATGAGTCGCTTGACAAAATCTTTTCTATTTTCCCTAAAGAGAACCATAGAGCGCTTTCAACACGTTGTTGTCAAAAATGGACAAACGCTGCACTCAGTTCGAATAGAGATTTCTCATGCTCATCCGCAATAGTGCTAGCGATTCTTTCTTTTCTGTCAGTTGTTTCATCAAGTTGTCTTCTATCTTACATAACTTTACTTTTCAATCTTCCAAAACGATTTTATGCGCTTTTTGGTTATTTTCTGGAATAACCGACGATCTTGAGTGATTAGGGAGTTCAAAACCATCGTTATCCGTAACATTTTCCTTAAAGTTGCCAAACCGTCCAAAAATTTTTGTTCCCAATGAAGGAAAAGTCAAGCTAACCTCTGTCAAGCTAATGCTGATTGTGAGCGACATTTTCTCTCTTGATCAGCATACGTTAATCCAATTCTTTCCTTGCTTTGAAAGTTGCAAAAATACCGTCACTACAACCGTAACAGTAACTTTTAAACTAATGGTTAGCATGTCATAAAATTTCGTTTAAAGGCTGGCACTTTCCAGAAATCATTTGGACACATCGATGCAACAGTGTTGGCATATATGTGATAAACACGTGACTTATTGAATGATGTAATGTTTTACATTTTATATCAATGCATTCATTAATGTGTAATTTAATTAAACTGATTGCAAATAACCGATGATAACCGTGTTTGTTAGGGAATAGTGTAAACTTATCATTATGTACTATGGTATATGTATATGCATTATGTGTTATGAAAACCTGAAACTCATAATTATCATAAAGAAAATGTACCAATATTTGTAAACTCGACTGCGTTATTTGAATATAGTATATATTCAATCAAGAGCATACGCACTTTCTCATATTTACGCCAGCAATTGCAAACCACCCTCAGTAATAACGGTAAGTGTTTGTGTGCTTAATTCAATTACTTGTCAGATATTTGTGGTTTATTGCGGCAACTTCGCTTGTGGTTAATAGGCAATTCCCAAAATGGTCTGCACGCACAAACAAACACCCAAACAAATACACCCACACACATACACACACACACGCACAAACCCACACAAACACACGTATGTGCATATACCATTAGATAAAAGGTAACTGAGCAAGGAAGAGAAAGCAAACAAAGTGACAGAGAGAAAATGATTACAATTAATTGGTAAATTACTGGAGTAGTTGCATCTCTGCATATGCAAATGTTTGGAAATAATAATTAATAAACAAAATTGATAGATCTATCTCGTAGCCCAAGCATAAATTGTATATATTAATTATTTCAATTTACAATCCGGGAAATAGGACAAAATGTTAGATAGATTTAAAGAGTAGGGTGTTAAGATGTTTGTATGAGTTGACGTAGACCATGTTAACAATTAGTTGATGAGCAAAAATTCTTACAAAGTCTTTATTCTTATCTCGTAAGATATGCCAAAACAAAAAGTCTATAACTACCCGTAGGAAGATTGCATGATGCATCGCACATCAAGAGAGCTTTGCACTCTACGGAAAACTAAAGCAATTATGTAATATATGACATGAAAAGGCCGAGGCAAGAAACCTATTCTTAAAATGGTTTTTTCTTTTTAATTCATAAGCCAGTTACCTAAATTGCTAAACGAGATAAGTTTAGTTAATAGTAAGTAAAAAGAAATGATGGGCACTTCTCTTTCGCTCTCACTTCTAGTTCGGAGTTACTTTCCAAACTCGTTTGGTAGCATAAGAAACGGGAAAATTTTATTAGAAAGAACATCGCGTGCCTACATGTTTATACAGAACAAATTCCATCCGTCCGAAAACATGATTTTTTCTTTGATCGGATATGGTTTATACTTCAATTTTCAGTTATTTTATTTATACGCAAGCTAAGCCAGAAATGAGAAAGGCGAAGTATTAAATACCCCACCCTACGCCTAAAGCAAATCTTCACTCATTTTCCTCGTCAAATATCAAAAATTACGCACTATCCCAACGCAGAGTCGTAATTTTAAAGCGAAGTCTTATAGAGTCGAGGGTCGATTTTTTTATTAAAGAATTTTTTATTTTTAACTCATTTCGTCGCAAATTCCTGAGAGTTAGAAAAAATGTTATCCTAAGAAGACTTACCTTGCCAGCAAAGCTTTATGAGAGCAGGGTCCAAAAAGATACTTCTCCTTGATTCAAGGTTTGCAAGACAATTTATCAAATGGGACTTTGTTCGAAAAATCCTACTTTCCGCCGATTTTATGATAAAAGTGACAATTTCTTGCCTACAATGGCCAAAAGTGTCCCGATCCGATCTATTTCTCCTTTAGCCTCAGTAAGCGCGCGTAAGAAATGTCGTCCAAATATTTTTACAAAACTTCAATCTGTAGGTTATAATCAAAAGCACAAAAACAAAACAAAAGTACAGAAGGACGGGCGGACAGACTGGCTTAAATTAACAAAATAAATTTCCATTAACTTAAAAGATGGGTGTGTCTCAAATCCTTCCGGTTTCGTACCTTGCACCTTGATATACTTTTACTGGTGCAAGTGATGCAAGACACTAACAGTCATACTTAGTGAGAGTAAAGCGAAGAAATTTCGTGGAGTTTTGTGGCTAACAGCGAAACTTAGCGGCATTTAAAAGGGTTTATTATTTCGACCGCCTAATACTAATAAAAGTTGAGAACAAAAGTTTGCCATCTTAAGTTTAAAAAGTACTTTTGCAGAAAATCGTGGAGCATCTTCATAAACTTACTTAATATATCATATTTTGTTAGCTTTGTTTTAATTAATATCCAAACAATTTTTCGAAAAACTATTTATACTTAAACAGTTATCTAAAATCATTTATTAAAAGCTGATCATAAGTGTCAGTCCTTAAGAGTGGTACTTAATAACAAAGAGCACAAAACAAAAATGTAACAAGCAATGTAACACGTACTTGTGCACACAAACCTTTCTTCTTATTTCAATTTGATAGAGCTTGAGTGAAAGCTTTGCGTTTATTAATATCTAAAATGCAATATTTGACTTGATGAAATATTTGAAACATGAAAAATCACTTTGAGAAAATATATTTTATATTAACTTGACTGCCATCGACAGCAGAAACAGCAATAGCAACACCAACAGCAACAGCAACAGCAACAACATGAAGAACAAGCAATTTTATATTGTTCATCATAATGTTCGTATAAATGTGCAAAGCAAATTTGTTTACATATATGTATGCATATATATCATCCATATTCCACTTGTATAAACATATATTTATATAACAACTATAATGTTAAGTTGTTTATAGTGCCATACATATTATATAGTACTTAGTACTCATAGCTGCTACATCATCAAACAAACAAGCATTTTATATAAATAGCGTAGACGTACATAACTTCTTTGCTTGTTAATAACATGAGAAGTTAAGTAAATAAATGACAATATGCTCCGTTTGACATAAGAACGATAAGTTTGATTTTTCCTCCTTATTTCATATAGTTCAGATATATATATATATATATATATACATATATACATGTACATATATATATATACATGTTTATGTATTTGTATCTATAGTATAAGTCCTTTTATTTGTGTTTATATGAACTTTATACTAATAAACGAATCTTGACGAATTATATTAATTTGTTGTTGATGATGTTGTATTGTGTGTACATGTGTTGTTAGTTTAGCAAGAAAGAAACTGTTATTTAGTAAAACACATTACAGTTAGTAAAAGTATTTTAGCAAACATGCATACATACAGCCATGAACATATAAATAGCACGCAACTTAACAATAAACGGAATAAACGGTTTTTTATGAGTTTTTGAAAAATCGACGACAACTTACATCCGTTTTAATCTATACTTTAAACACATAAAAAAATCGAAAAAAATTGTAAGTTCAAAAAATCCATATAATCAAAATAATCCTAAGTCTATAAGAGAATTCTTTGGCCACAAAATTCCTCTTGAAATGAAATGGGAGAGCTTTTCCACAGCTCTTCGTTAAATCTTTAATTAAATTGAATTTCATATGTTTTCAGACAAAGAAAAATCAATAATTTTTGCTTTTTGCAACTTATCGATCCGCTTGTCTTTCTTTTTTTTTTCAAATATCTAAACGCTGGAATATACTCATTTTGGCTTTTATTCATTTATAAACACATATCTCATACAACAAAAGACTTCTCAGAATGTTAAACTATCGCCACTGTTTTCGCCTTCTCGAGGTTTATTGTACCCAACGCCACCTGTGTTACAAGGGTATATTAAGTCAGAATCACCTTTAAATCTTAAATCGATTTAGAAAGTGATTCTAATCTGATCAATACAATAAAAATGGTGTCGAGTATAAATGCTTTTGGATGAAAAATGATTAAGGTAAAATAAAAGCTACAAAGTGAGAACAAAACAATAAGGACATTTTGTCTAATGGGGTGCTTTCTATACGACAGTTCTAAGCAATAATGTCAACTAGAACTAACAGCTGTGTTTGCAATGTTGTGACCTGTCTTTACGGGGCATATTTATTTCTGATGAAAGCTTCAGAAATACGAAAAAGTAAATATTTTCTTGATCAGCATCAAATTCTGAATCGATATCATGTCCCTTGATCTGTCCATCTGTCCGTCTGCCCAGCTGCGTGCTATCTATAGCGCACATTCTCCAATTCGAGAAAAAGATATCGCCTTTTCAAAAGAGTTTATAAATCTCCACGAAACCATGTTACAAGAGTATGAAAAAGTAGCCACGCCCACCCAATAGTGTGGGGTATGCAAATTTATATTTTTCCTTTATTCAATCGTTTAGAGGAAGGGTATAAAAAATTCGTTCACAACCGAATAATAGACAAACAAGAGTAATAGACAAACAAGAAAGTTTCGCAATCGGTATCGTAATACTGTTAAAAGTGTCGTAGGAATCTGTGGCATCCGAAAATGACTATGAAGGTCATAGTAAGTGCGACATTGCGACAACGTAATAGACAAATACCGCCGAGTATAGCTGCTAGGAACGTTAAAAGACATGTTACACAGCACCCCCGAGCATTATCAATACCCCTGTATTAACTTCCCACTAAATAAAACCCTTAAGCAAGTCCACTTAGTTTTAATTTATGTTCATATGAAGAGAGAATCCCATCCTAAGTCACGTGCGCTACATAGTTTCTTTGCATTATCTTTAGTTGGGTGCTCAAATAATTGAAGTGTACTCGGAAATCGTCCTAATTAAAGCCATAAACATTCGTTTAGTTTTATAAGAATCACCAAATTGCTTACGCCATCTCTTCGTCATTTCTAAAAACTATTTCGCTCTCTTCACAATTGTTTGCATGTGTCAGCTAAATTTTAGATTGAAGTCGCAGACAAACCCCAGATCTTTATGAGTAGAAGTATTATCAAGAATGTAATTATCAATACCAGTGGGTAACATACCGCGCCACGACAGAGATAACCTTTTTGTAAATTTAGCAACATACCATTTAGCGACCACCAAGAGACTCACCTCGTTCAGCCCTGTATTGCTCACAATATGATTACAAAACCATTTAATTACTCTAATTAGGAAATGTTTATTAAAATTGTGGTTTAGATTTGCGCCTTTTGTCTACGGCTGTATAAGCCCTTCTCTTATTTTCTTCTTGTTCTTTTCTCTTTCCTGTACATAAATGCGCTTAAAGGATTTTTTCATGTTATTATAAAAATTTTCAAATTAATACAAAAATAAAATTTTATTATAATTCCTTTGATAAAAAATAAATTGAAACAATATGTTAATTCCTTCTTGGATCAAATATTTTATGCAAAGAATTTAATTTGAAAGTATATTAGTTTCTCTGCTTGAGAAACTTATTATCGTAATCACACTTTTAATTAAAAGCATATTTTGGGATAAGTTAATATCTTAAAATTTTAACATAAATAAATGTAAAGGGCCAATAGTTACAGTTGGATAGGGGTCATCATTAAACACCCTACACTCCTTCGCATAATACAGTTATTTATATAATGTCTTTCCTAAATGAGATATTTTATGGGAAGTGGTCCAAAACGTCATCCGATTGAAACCATTTTTAATAGCGTTCGTCTTTAACCAAAACGTTTCGGTGTAGCAAACTTCGTGTGGCTGAGCACAAGAAAACAGGAATGATAGAAGGATAGATGGACAGACAGACGGGCGGACTGACGTAGAAAGTGGGTCTATCTCAAGTCCTCCTGACTGTTACATATATCTGCGCAAACTTAATATACCCCACTGCTACCACGAGGGGTGTGCCTTATAATAATAGTAATAATAAAACTTGACATAAATAATTTGTGGCGGCAACAATATTTTTTGTTTTATTTTATTTTGTTTCCATTATTAAATAGACTTAATTTGCATTTTTGACTCGTGCATACAAATCTCTTCAATTTAAGAAATTGTACGAAAAAAAAACACCAGTCTGTCAGTTTAAAATAAAGAATTTCTTATTTTTAATATGGATAACCGCTACAACTGACTGGGCTGACAGCTATAAACAATGTATATCTACGCCGGGGTAATTTTTAATGACCATCAGTTCTCCTTCCGCAGCTATAGTAGTATTATACCTTGCATTTGATTAAGTTACTAAGTGATGTTTATAATCAAATTCATAACTAAATAATGACACAAAACAAAAAATTAGATAAACTGTGCTTCTCTTTGTCTTTCAACTAAGGTAAAAAGTAGGTTTTTGTATATTTATACCCTACACCACTGGTGCTACAACGTGCATTAAATTGCGCGGGTTTATGTAACACTCAGAAGAGCTTAAGATAGACCCCGCATTTATTATACTGATCGGTTCAGAAAATGATTCTGAGCGTATCTGTCCGTCGGCTCATGAATTTTTGTGTTCAACCTACGGGTCGAAATTTTTGAGATGTTTTGATTTGTTACACTGACATCTCTTCACCTAAGGACGAACACTTTTGAGACGGCCCACTTTTTCGACCAATATCCATATAACGCCTTATTTTGAAGAGTCGTTATAAGGCAAAATACAAGAATTTTAAAAATTTCTTGACAAAAGTTGCTTCGATATTTTAAATTCAGATGGAAAATTTGATTCGACTGTGGCAACTTATTGAACCCGTGCTCATAAAAATGTTCCTATGAAATCTGATTCCTTATATGATAAGAGGATCGAATTTTCAATATTTCATCGCACAATTTGCTTTATAATGATAAGTCGTCAAATAAATCAACCTTACCGAATTTCGACCATATAGGTGTATTTTTTGGATACCATCGCATAAAAAGATTCTTAGGAAATGTGAACCGTTATATGTCAAAAAGGCCTAATTGGTATTGTTTTATCATGAAAATTTTTTCATAATAATTCTTTGATATAAAAACTAAGTAGACCAAATTAAAACCACATGGGCCAATTTTTTGGGCCTCACTGCACTTTCAGATTTCCCATGAATAGTAAGCTTTTCAGAAAAATTTTATAATGAAAGTTGGTCCATAGTAGCAACTTACCAAAAAAAATTACCAATACGGAATTTGGATCAAATAGGTCTATTTTTTAGATATATAAGGGTTATCACGAAAAGCTAGCCCTCACAAAGAAGAACAATGCAATTTCTGAAAAATAATAAAATCCTTAAGAAGTAAATTAAGTTTGCTAAGTTTGAATCACGCTGTGCGATATTTTGGGCATCCTTCAATATGCGGACTTGCACTAAAATTGTGTCTTTGCATAAAAGCAATGTGTAGTCTTTACGGCATTATTACCAAAGCCGGTAAATAACTGTGTTAGGTAAAGTTATGTAGAATATCTAATGGTCGTCCTTGCCCGACTCTGATGTTCTTGCTTTTTTTATTACAAAAAATTTTCACACTTTTTTCCAAATTATTCAATGACAAAATTTCGCTTTTCAAGCAATTCTTCAATTTATCGAAAATAAATAAATTTACTTGGTTCCCTAAAATAGAATAGAAATGGAATAGAAAACATTAAGGACGTAAAGTAAAAAAGTGAGTTTTTTACGTAAATGCAATTATCCTTGAATTTGTAGCAATGAGGAGACGATATCCAGAATTTATTGAGTTCCGGTTGCCCTAAGTAATGGAGCAGAATAGCATCATATATACTTTATGGCCAGAAATATTGCAAGCAACAAGTCGTTAAGCACCAAGCAAGAAACACTAAGTGTTTGAAAAAATGTAAACTATGGTCCGGATAAATAGTTGTTTCAAAAAGTGGCAAAAACAGCTGAGTTAAATGTAAAT
Organism: Glossina pallidipes; assembly: GCA_000688715.1. NCBI lineage: Eukaryota > Metazoa > Arthropoda > Insecta > Diptera > Glossinidae > Glossina > Glossina pallidipes. The sequence continues at coordinate 678,095 of KK499893.1, forward strand.
GAGAAACTGAGTATGATTTTTTTTTTTTTTGCCTAACTCTTCCTAACTGCTCTACCTACAGAGGGCGTAAAAGAAAGAACGAAAGAATGTAAATTTACAAATTGTATAAGTAATTATTGGAGACGCCGTGTCCTAAAATACCGCAGGATTAAATGCAAATGTCAACCATGTCTAACTCGACGGTCTAAAAGTTCCCTAATAGCAGGAAAGAATGAATCAACGAATATATATCAGCCTGCAACTTAAATAAGTAGTTGTTTTATAAAGTGTAAGCAGAAATTCCGCTGAGTTAAAGCCAATAAATACAATATATTTTATTACCTTGCACTTTTTATAGGGGTATCGTAAAGATTCCGGATTACTAGACAAAGTTTCTTCTTAAGAAAATTCGTATTTTTCTGGATATAGGACCTACCTACCGGTCATTCGATCAGATATTCTCTCACTTACCACTCAGCTTCCCATGTATGCGTTTAAGGACGAATGAAGCGCTAATGTTATCCGTCAATTCATTGTTAGAGTCTCTTCAGTAGTTATTATGCAACTCCTTTCATCATTAGTTCACATGAATCCTGGTACCTTACTATATACTTTCACCTTCTTTTTTCTTGTATACAAATCACTCAGACAGGACCGGACTAAACCTTTCAAATAGCGCAGCCACAAACAGAAGAACTGACTTCGACGTATCCGTCATTATCTCAGTTTCGCCATGAATGGTATTACCAAACGATCAAATTGTGCTTTGAAATTTATATCGTACCTTGAATAAAAACCATCCTTCAATTGTACTTTAGTCGATCATGTGGCAGTCCGCTCGTACTTACAAGTGAACTTATACAACACCTGAAATATGTACGATAACTTAACTAAACTTAAGTCTGCATGTAGCATCGAAATGATGGACGATTTAGTAAATAAATTAAATGTATATAAATATATATGTATATATATATATATATATATATATATAAAATATAATAAGTGGTGTTTAACGTCTTAGCGTATTAAGCGCTTTATTTTATTTCATTTATACATGAATAAATAAAAATGAATTAGTAAAAGCAAAAAGGAATAAATCGGGCAATAATTGCAGCCATTTAATGAAATAAAATAAAGTGCTTAATGCGCTAAGATGTTAAACACCATTTAATTTCAGTACTTATCCACGTTTTAGATAACTGAATAAAAATTTTAACCAATAGTATCATGAAAAGTTTAATTAATTGAAAGAAAATAGGAAAATAGCATCAAGAGCAACAGCAACGACAACAACAACAACAACATGTTTCAATTTAACACATTTTTCTATTGATTTCAAATCCCTAAAATGGGAAATGAAAGCAAGTAACAACAGAAAACTTAGCAACAAATGAAGCAGCAACACTTTTAAATGCTTGTTGATTTGTGAGCTCGCACACGTACACACGTTGCAAGTGTGCATGCGAGCAAGATACGCTCAATATGTTTCATACGTTACATAAGAGAAGTTAACGGTGCACATATACAGACTAAATTTTGTTTGTCAATAAATTGTGTGGGTTACGATAAGCATTTCAACTTGATTTAAAGACTAAACGTAGATTCGTATATTTAAAGGAAAACATATATATATATATAAAACCGTGCGATGCAATCTAATGGAAAATTATTTCATTACTTCATTAAATGGGAAAAGAAAATAGAAATAAAATAAAAAGTAAATAATATATAGAGAGAACTCGTGTTATTTATGATTACGCACTCATTGAAGCGTCAAAATATAATAATTCTTTCAAAGATTTTTACGGTTTTTTTATATTACATAACATAACGTAACATAACACAATATTGATTTATATTCTTTACGGTTTGTCAATCACGCTATAGCAATTGGGTTATACAAAGCTTTCAAAATGTTTATCACAAAAAAAAAAAAAAAAAAAAACAAAAAAGGTAAACAAAAATCATTTAAGAACATAGAAAATATATGTATATGTAGTAACTTAAATGAGGGCAATTGCTCATATACAAGTATGATACGGTAATCAAGAAATGCTTTACGATTTTCAATAAATTTCTCGAAAATTTATATGTTGTTGTGGCAAATGGCAATAACTTTGTACCTGTAACCACAAGTAAGAGAATGTTTTATGAGTGAATGGATAAATTATTCAATGCCTTCGTACGTTGACAGAGACTATACAAATATATACGAATAATCGATACGTAAGTATAACTTTAAAAAAGCGTTATTTAAAGAATTTTACATAGTATGTCCAAAACTTTTCCTCTAACTTCTATAATATCCACAGCAAAGTTATTTAGTTTGTTTATACAAAAAAAGTTTTCCGTAATAAATTTGATTTAAATGTTCTTAGAATTCCTTAAGTAATTGATTTTTTCATTATTTAAAATGATTTTCTTATTATGCGGCCAGCTAATAAAATATATATTTTTAAACTGTGAAATTGATTGGAAAATTCATGACAATTGTTAAGCAATTTGAAAGCAAATTAGAAAACAAAAGAAAATATATTTTTCCTTCGAATCGTTCACTTTACTCTGAGAAGCTATGACAAATGGAAGAAACTAATAAGAAAGTCACAGTCGCTTTAAGGAACGCTCTATTGGCGTAAAAATGTAAGTGTAGTACAATTTTTTTATAGGACTGACTTGTGCTCTATGTAATACAAAACTTATCGAAGACAATAAATAGATCAAATAACTAGCTTGGAATATTCACGCTTTAGCGAACAACTGCGATATTTAATGAGGAGTATGCGTCATCTTTTGGAAATTTTAAGAATGCCATAAACTGCAGAAGGGAAGGTTAACGAAACTTGAGCGACGAATAAAAAGTGAAGAGATAAACGGTATCCCTTGCGGACGCATGTATACAGAGACTGGTGTTGGTCTAGTTAATGGAAACAGACTAATGGTTATCTCCTTTGGGCAGGTAATCAACAGACAAACAAGGTGACGAAGAAAGGCTGACATAAATGAACTCGCTGGTAAACGGAAGAGCAGACGAACTGACGTTGAGTTTTAGAATGAGTTCAATAAAGAAATGGAGTAATCAAGATAGAAGGCTGACGGACGAGCCGATGGGTCTACACTAAGATAACCGCGGTTGGTTGGAAAAGCGGTCAGTAACTTTGATGTTGCGATTAGGATATAAACCGACAATAAACTGACAAAGCGGCGATAAACATTTGAACAAACGTTTACGAAGCGGACAGCAGGATACTTCTGTCTTTGAGAAAAAATAAACATGTTTACGATTACACAATTGCACAGGCAATCAAAGAAGACAGGTGAAAGGAGCTTTCAGTGTAATGAAGGTGCAGGTGCAAAAGCTAAAGGACGAATGGACGAAAAGGAAAGGAGCTTTCAGCGTAATAAAGGTGCAGATGCAAAATCTAAAGGACGAATGGACGAAAAATCCGAAAGAAGAAAAGGCGGTCACAGATAAATTGGTAGATAAGGTGGGAGAGATTGACGAACAGCCGGGTATCTGAAAACGTGGCTATGGGATGCACGAGCAGACGAATCGACGGACGGCGAGAGGGTTAGAAATAAAGAGTGAATGAACGACAGAACAGAGGGACGGATGGTCACTCAAGCAGATAAATTAGCTGACAAGAAAACAGAACAGTGTAAATATAAACCTGCAGACAAATTATAATAGGAAAAATCCACCAGTGGGACGACAGATGGCGAGAGGATTCGAAGTTGACACAGAACGAACGGAAGAGAGAAGTAAACAAACAAACAGATAAATTTCCAGGGCAAAAGAGAATGGTGGAAAGACGGAGATTTGCACAGTTTATTAGAAGATGAACGAGCAAACACCTCGACAGAGAGCGGAGGGGGGGATTAGCAATAAAAGGCGAATGAACGAAAGATCGGGGGAACAGATGATGATTTAAACAGATAAATTGGCTGAGAAGAAAAGCAAGAGTGGTGTAAAGACAGACATCCACACACATTATTATGGCATAAAGGCGTAGATGGTGTCAAAAGACGGCGAAACGATTAGACAAAGTGAATGAAATGAAGAAAGGGGAAAAGGAGAAGTGATGGAATGACGAACAACCAGACATATTATTATGGGATGAACGAGCAGACGAATCGACAGACGGCCAAAGTATAAGAGCAACGTAACTAAACGTTTTGTTCTAAATTTGACAAGCTCTTTGATATATCTCTACGTTAAAAGTACAAAACCCTCTTCTAATGCATTCATACACGTAAAAAACGTAAAAAAATGTTGTACGTTAACTACAATACGTTTGGTTGGGAAATTTACATTAAGCTTAAAGGTAAAATGCAGTTTTTCTTATACATTTACTTTCCTAACATAGAATTAAAATGAATTATAAAAAATGTAAATAGAAAGCAGAAAAAAATTAAAACGTATGAAATTTCGAAGAAAGACAGCAACTAGGAAAAAGAGAGAAAACATATTGTCGGTGTAACTGAAACTCGCCTGTCATATTGTTATCATAGCAATGACAATGCATTTAAAGTATGTGGGTGTGTGCGTATACATACGCCATTGTTGGGCTCTGCTATATGCGCTGGTTATGTATGCGCATATAAAGATATGTAAAAGTTTTTGCGAAAGTGTGCAGCGAACGCGCGCGTGTGTGTGTGTGTGTGTACGCGAACAGTGGCAGATTATGCGCAAACATGACAAGTTGATTTATTATTCAAGTAATTGTTTTGTTCCATTTTGTCATATCTCCGTACGCTCAATTCAAGTTAACTAAACGTGCACTATGCTTGCATAGTAGGATATGTACACACAAATGTACAGCATACATATGTATGTATATATGTGTGTGGGTCTAGGTTAAACACATATGTGAATTCATCAAATCAGTATATGATGTGCGGTTTGCATTAAAAAAATACAATAAAAAAAATCTACAAATTTTATTAATAAAATAAATTAAAAATAATAAAATATATAAAAATGGGATTTAGGGAGAGGTCTGAACTATTTTTTTTTTTTTTGTATGAATTGTCAGAAAAAATTAAATTTTAAATTAGTCGGATAACAGCCATTAACAATGTTGATTAGTTAGTAAGCAATGTCAGATTAAGCTGTCTGCCATTCGATGACATCGACATTATGCCCACGCAGCATCTGTGGCTGATAATCATTTTCAAAAACAAGCTGCAAAAGATTAAAGTAGTGAAACCATCGACCGGTATTTTAAAAAATCTACTACTTTGGACTAAAAGCAATAAAAGAAATATTAAATTTCTTCGTTAGAGCACAATATAAATTGGGTATGACAGATATCTGTGGGTGTTTAACGTCTGCACCTGACATGAGTCTTAATCAGACAGGTTGCCTACAACCATCGGCAATAGAGAGGTTGATTGACGACCACTCAGGGAGAAAGGGAATCCCCATTGAAGGGAGCCTCTCTACCCTGAAGTACCGCAATAGAAAATGGGTGTGGACCAAATTCTCGCTTAGTGGTTTGCGTCGAGGCCTATCTAACCACCTCTTTAAATGCTCCCCCCGAAACTTTGAGGTAACCACAGCCACCACGAATACTCCCCGAAGGGCCGTACCCAGCAGTCAGGCAAGAAGGCATTCGTCCGGCATTCCGATGGGTAGAGTGCATCTTCCTGCCGGAACAATCCTACTTTGGGCAACCTGACCCCCGTGAACACCCTTTAACTTCTTGGCTTATCGTTCAAACCAGAACTTACGCCAAGCTATACAGCTCTGGGTGATCTCATACTGTACGCAGCCGTAGCCACTCTTGCCTTTGGACTATCCACACGTCCCGGATAGCCAAATCCAACTATCTTTTCTCAAGGAAATAATGCTTCCAAGGTTGTCGTCGCACAGCACACACACCCAGCTGTGCCCCAGCCCACTTGATATCGCTGGCCATCTTCATTAGATGACCTCCACCAAGAGAACCAAATAGGGAAAGAAATGCACCTTTTCAATTTAGAAAAGAAACCCCTTCCGACTAGACCCCTTCCGCTTCCAATTAGAAACACCTACTACTAGGTTATAGATAGTAATCCTTAAACCTTTCTTTGCCATTTACTGTGCGACTCATAAAACCAAAGGAAACACAGAGCCATAATGCAGCAGAAAATGTTTTATAGGGAGCACCGCGAAGAGGTGAAGGTTTCGGCACGTCTATGGGTAAACCAAGGGAATCCCATAGTTTTGCTCCCCATTGGGTATGACAGACATGGTAACGCATACGTGCAAACAGTTTCGATTGTTGCATATATGCGACATTGTAAACGTACATAAAGGCATTTATTTAGAAGGCCAACAATCGAAAGATAATTCAGTGCTCTTCGTTTTAGAAAGGTCCATGTGTCCATGCTCTTCGCAACTGCATTAACGAAGAGCTACATGATAATCTGACAAGCCTAGCACGCTCTCTTTAGACCTAACCCTTCATTACTAAACTTTAAAGCTTGTTAACAGTAAAATGAATCTCGATATGTAGGCGACAAAGAAAGAAGATGTTCCACCAGATTTCTATCTACGAATGCTTGCTAAAGAGCTCGAAAATTTTCAAAGACGGGAAAAATGACTACACTTCGTGACGTTTCCCATGCTTATATGATCGTAAAGGTTAAGATAGCATTAGACTGATTACGATTGGATTTGCTGTTCCGAAAATTAGAGCGATTGTGTCAAACAATTAAAAAAGAAAAGCTTGGAAGTCTGCTGCTAAGACCTGAGCTGAATAACTGCAAGGGCAATTTCACCGCAGGGCTGTCTGACAAAAAAGCGAAGAACTTTATGGTGTTGGCAGTAGACCCGCAAATACAGACTTCGTAATCGCGATTCTTCCCTATTGGGCTATTTATGCGGATAACATGATTTCGTATTCATTTGTTCTTAATTGAGCCTGAAGCCGGAAAATTCACTTTGTTAGTACCTATAGGTCATGGTCATAGTGATCGTGGAAGTTATTATCTCAATAAACCAGAAACCACTTTCGATAAACTCTGGACGGAGTTGCTACATCTAAAAGACTAAACAGTAGAAACACATATGCTTCTAAAAAACGAAGACAGAGTTGGTACTCCCAAGTACTGCTTACTCGGCTTTTTATATAGATAAGGTTTCTCATAGAAAGTGATCTATTATTTGGCAAAAAATAGATGGGCATTAAGAAAATAAGGCAAGGAAATCAGTTTTGGTAAATTTCGATCAAGCCCGATCAACCCTTTTGACGCACTCGCATATAATGCTTCTTATGAAAACAAAGTTAAATACGTGGTATTTCAATCCGTCCGTTCAATATACAAAGCTCTGTACGTATTTACACTTTCGATGGGACTTTTTGAGTGCGCTTGTCTTCTACTCCTTCAAATGTTAAGTTCTTAGAAATTGGGAGAAATTGGGGTCTAAAATGTTCTGTTTATATTTTTGTAAGAACTGTACTTCTCAAGTTAAAAGGTAGACATTATCCGCTTGCCACAAAAGAACTCGAAATATATAGAAATAACAATAGTTTTAACTCTTCAGTTATACTCACCCATTCAAGAGCACACCGACGTTTTGTACACGACTCTTGTGTTTATGTATGTGTGTATATCAGTGTAGATTTTTTCTAAATTTTTGGCATTTATATGCACATATTAAATGCTTTTAAAAGGTGGATCTTAAAGCCCCATTAAATACACGTTCAAGTTGCTTAAGTACACAAACAACAGCATAGTTTGAAAACAATTTTGAACTTAGCAAAATAACTTCAACGTATATATAATGACAGGCTGCAACATTTCAGCAGCCTTAAGGTGTATAATGAACTACAATAATGAATTTGAAGAGAATCTTTCGTTTTAAGTGCAAAACAAATATGAAATTCGTTTCTGGATAAGCAACAGCGGCCTATTAATGAGCATAAGCGATAAACGATAGTAAAAATTTTGAAGACAAGTTTTATTACTTTATCATATTCGCCAACTACTAAATAAATCTTAAGTCAGTTTGAAGAGGAATAAGAAAAAATAAAAGCAAATAAAACAATAACAGAAAACTTTCAAATAAACTTTAATTAAATTGCAATAAAAATGCCAAAACCAAAAAAGAAAACAATTAATCTCATACGTGGTTGAGTTTTAATTAAAATCAACACTCACTGATTTACCAAGAACTGGCTGGTTTAGCTGACTGGGATTACTTTTCAACTTTGAAAAGAAGTAGCAGCAAAAGGAAACCTTTAGCCCTCAGTTCCCTATGCTGCACAACGTTTCTCTAATGTTTCTTTCGTTACCGACATTTATTTAGCCATCATACACAAAACCTATATGTGTAAGGCACGTACAAGCATAAGAAAATGTAGAAAAAAAAAAAAAGGAAAACATAACGAATCCCAATGAAAATATTGTACTTTGGTTTGAAATTTTTGCTATAGTTTTCCTTAAGGCAACGTTACACTTAAGTCAATTATACGGTTTTAAAAAAGCGCAACAGCTGGTGTGCTGCAAAGAACTTGTATTTTCTGACAAGTCCTTAGAAAGTTAACCTAAACGCATACAGATAGACGTACATAGTACACAGTCTCTCCCACAAAATTCAACTTAAAGTTTTAACTTCTGTTACTACTTTTTCTCTAGTGGCAAAAAGTGTTACTTTTCCTGACACATTCAAACATCCGTTCTGAGGTGCTTTTCAACATAAATTTTGAATGTAAGTTTATTTATAGATGTAATTGTTAGAAAAACTTTTTTGTACTACAGCGTCATAGGACAAAAAAAAATTTTTTTTTTTTTTTTGTGATCACGAGTTTTGAGTTGTACTCAAGTAAGTGTTAATTAAAGAAAAGTATTTACAAAAAAAAAAAAAAAAANAAAAAAAAAAAAAAATCATAAATACTTTTGGGTAATTATGTAGAAAATTGATTTCAAAAAAAAAAAAGGAGTAAAATACACGAAAAAGAGTGGCAAAATAAACGGTAAATAAAGTTCATTAGATTATGTAGCAATCATACTAAAATAAAGTCATTGTCAACCGCCGTACACGCTATGTCCATAGTGTGAAACTTTGTGACTACGCAGATAGAGGATGTGATTATTGGCATAATCTTTAGTTCGTTGCCTACGACTTATATTAGTGCAAGTAATGTGAAATAGTATTAGTCTGTGGCTTCATAGTTCTTAATAAATTTAAAAAAAAAAAAGGGAAGAAAATTAAAGGGGGAAAAGAGTATCTCTCGTAAGTCCAGCTTTGTACGTAACACCCGCTCATCTTTAATGCGTAACAAACCTAATGAGGAGATCAAACGTTAATCCTAACATAATACTATCTTCGTCCGAAAATATGGTTTACATTTCATAAAATCAAGAAAAATAATTCGGCTTGTTGTTCTCTTCGACATGAATGGCCATTTCTATATGAATTGTCGTCGGCACTGTCACCCTATGAACATGGCTTTACTGAAGATGGATCGACGTCTATTAATTTGTTGGAGGTTACTAATGAAATTACTGTTTACAAGCAAATGGATGTAATCTACACCGATTTCTCAAAGGCATTTGATGGGGTTTTACTCGTTTATCTATTTATTCGAGTAATTCAACTCAGCCGGCCATTTGCGGTATACAAAAAGCTTATTTCAACAATAATACTAATAATAAGAGCAGAAGACTCGCAGTAACTTATGTTAAACATTCATACGCACTCAATAGCTAGTTCATCTCACGGTAAGTGATAGTATGATCCATTTTGCGATGACTGGTTTATTTACATTTTGATGAAGCGCACCGGATCAGGAAAAAAGAATATATGATAACAATCATTAGTGTCTTTACAAGAAATGTAAAAGGGATTAAAAAGTTCATAGTTAAAGCTATAGAACGGTAAGTTGACTGAGATTTAGTCAGTCGATACCCGCTGCGGAGTATTAATATTCGTTTAGTTAAGGAAAGCAAAGGACGAGGTTTCACCGTTAACCATTTTAACCAAAAATGAAATCCCCAAAGGGGAAGGCAAATACATCTCTTCGCCTACGAAGAGATGGGAAATTACTGAATTTCAGACGGTAAACATATGGAGGAAGAATACAATTATGGCCGCCCTACAATTATGGCCAGCCCTCCTAAAGCAAATATAGGGAATTGTTTTCACAGAGGCTCTATTAAATCAACGCCACATTCATAGCCAGGAGACCACGCTATTGACGCATATTTTACTCATACCGCATACTCATACTCATTACGCATAAATTACTCTAACCAGACAGACTTTTTCTAATAGAAGGATCATCAAATTCACAAGACCGCCTTTTGATGAATCCCAGAGTATATCCCGCCTTATTTACAAATTGAAGGACACTTTGGGATCAAAAACAATGCCCAAATCTGTAATATATGGAAGATCCTGTATTATCTGCCCATCTTATCATAGGCGAACTTCTACAAAAAATGGCAATTTCTTACATGTACTCAAAGATTGAGAGATGTGACATTTACCCTATTCCAAACCACTAGAGCTTACTTTAGATGACAAGTTCCCGCATCAAATGAAACACACAGTTTCATATTATCAGCATATTTTAAAATACTTGAGTATCGAATCCCAGAGGGCAAATCATTTATGAATAGAGTGGAAAATAGAAGGCCAAGGAACCTACTCATTTCTTTAGATAAAGTACTATTGCAAGTGACACGTTGTACCCGATCTGTCAGACAAGCGGCATGCCATTTAAGCAAGATATCCTAAAAGCCATAATAAAACATCTAATATATAGAACATCTAAAGATATCGACTTTCTTATGCAGAGTTTTTGAAATGAAAAACCCGTCAAATCAGCGGGTGCCATAAATCTAATATTAAAAATATCTCTTCAACTCTGTTTTGTATAATTTAAAGAGGGTTTAATTCTAAAAATAAATCACAAAACAAAAAAACATAAGGCGATAGTAACCTTAAGCTTGGTTGGCCTTAACAGCAGAGCTATAGCTGCTCGCTTTCTGTCAAACCCTAAAGCAAACTAGATAATCTTATGCAATATTCAATGTCTCGTTTGAATTAATGATAGCTTTCAAGTTTCTTGCCCGTTTTCTTTTAATGCTCTTCGTTTCAACTAGTGTCAGTATAATATAAAATTTGATTAAATCTTATTGTGTCAAATAAAGTATTTATATCAGTTTCTTTGTCTTCTTCTTTTCTCATCTTACTTTTACACCTGCATGGTACTCATCTAGAATAGCAATAAGTAGACGTCGTTATTATTACCTTCTCATTGTCATAAGTATCTTGTTTGCTTTTTTTATACCCGAACAATGAAAGGTATGTCCACTTTGTCAAAACGTTTGTAACGCCCAAAAGAAATCTTCAGAGATCTCGCAAAGTATATAAATTTTTGATCAGCATCAAATCGTAAATAAATTTACTGTCTATCCTTCTGTCCGGTTGTGCTCATGTCGGTCTGTATAACGTCTGTGGTAAACATTCTCCGCCGTAAAAATGAAGCTATCGAGTTAAAATTTCGCAAAAGCATTGGAAATTTTTGCGCACAGGCTCGGTGTTGAAAATGGACTAAATTGGTCCAAGGATACGCTTACAGTACTACGTAAAGTGAAGACACCGCCGTTGTTCGAAAAGAATAAAAAAAATTTTTGCTGTTTGCTCATTACTCACAAACTACAGCAGATAAACGTACAATAATTTTACCATATATTCTATGGTCAACGCTGTAGTACTTATATATACATGTGAGAAACGACCACGCTTACCCCAATGTTATGAGGCTTCAATATTTAATTTTTTTTTAATATCTTTATAGCGCGGAAGAAGAAGTGTATAGACTTTGGCCAGTTTCAAATTCAAAAAGCACCTAAAGCATGTCCGTCTGTCCGCCTACGCAGTCGTGTAGTATCTGTGTTGAACATTAAATTAAGATATTGTAAGAGCTTTTGAATACGCCTACACCATGCCCACACACTTATGGAGTAAAAACTGCGAACACTTTTATTTCCCGTGTTTTTCGTTTGTTACTCCCACATAAATTTACACTTTTACTTTGAAAATGGAAAAAATCAGCCGCGTCCACCCTATTTTATGGAGTATGAAAGTTTAGTTTACCTCCTGTTTTTTTTAGGATAACGGTGATGAGTATAAAAGGTTCGGCCACAATCGAATATAATTTTCTTACTAATTTTTTTGTTTTGTCTTTTGCTCTTTTGTTTTGCTTTAGCTCCTTTTAAGCTTTACAAATTTAACCACTTTACTGCGTTCATAACTGTCATTTCTCAAGAGCACTTTAACTACGCGTACGTACGTACGAATTCTGTGCAGACCTCATCGCCGTTCTCATCAACATGAAAAGCAAGGAAATGGATGTATTTGTTGGCTTTCTCCCGAAAACTTTTTTATAAAGTGCTTACAATCTGTCTCTAGATATTTGTCAATTTCGAGGAGGTACAACAATGACAACAATGATAACTGAAACGACGTAGAAGAGGTGTGAAAACGTAACAAATTAGAATCATTATTTATGACGAATCATTAGCACTTGAAATACATTGAAGAAGAAGAATTCACGGTTATATGATATATTTCTTAAAATTGCTTGCAAAAAAATTTTTAAAGTTTAAAAATTCCTTGTTTGCAAACTTAAAGGACTTGCTTGAAGTTGTTATTAAATATGTATATATAAATATATATAAATATATGTAATTTCCTGTAGAAATATCTTATAATTGGTTATGATATTCCTCAAATCTAATAATGGTAATAATAAGCTTTAATGCTTTTTATTATTTTACTTGCTAATGTGGGCAAAAGTACGGCAATTATTTGCAAAAAAAATATCAATTTAAAAGTCATCAATAAAAAGAAAGAGACAGTTAGCTGACCATAGAAAATCTTGACATACGTATTGCATGCTGAGCTAACTGAACACGAGTTCCGATAATATCCTGCAATAAGAATTATTATACACATACATACACATCGATGCTTCATAAGCAAACTTATCATAAGGTATGATAAGTTGTTTAGATGCTTTTGTCGTTCATTTTTCAGGAAAACAAAAATATTTATTTATAAAGAATTTTTTTTCCAAAAACAACATTACACAGAGTTGTCGTATATTAAATTAAAAAAAAAAAAATCAAATTATTTTCTTCAATATATATTCGCGGTGCAGAGCTTTGAACCCGTTACTGAGTTCTTCAAAATGAGATATTTTTCCACACGACCGTATGACATTTCACACAAAGAAAAAGATATTAAAGAAAATGAACAAGAAATTTCAAATGGCGGATGGCTATAATAAAAAGGTGTTATGCGAGGTTTCCTCTAGAATCGTAGGTATTTGACATAATCGTAGGGCATTTTTACTAAATTAGAGTACAACACATTTGCTTTCCTTTTTGTACCGCAGTATAGCATGCAAGCCCGTGCGTACAGCCTCAACAAATACAGCATTCAGGCCTCTTTGCGTTAGAGCTGAACATTCCATATAATTCATAGCGAATATTTCTCTGGCCTTCAGTAAACCTTGGCAATAGGTGATGGGCACCAGTTTCTTTGCATGCAATTCTTTAATTGTATTTCTATCAGTTCAGTTTAGTACCCACCAATAATATAGGTGTAATAGGGCAATAACGACGCACTTCGGGGAACCATTTATCTTGAATATTTGCAAAAGATATCGGATCGATCAGAGAGAAACACATTAAAAAGACATCAGTGTTTTGATAGGACAGCTCCCGTATAGAATCATATTTCTCTTGTCCTACAGTATCCGATAAACTTAAAGCAACCCTTTTGCCATCAAATATAATTTCGGCCTGAAAATTATGGCATGTCTTGGACAAATAATCGCCCGGCAGAGCGTTTTTCATGTAGCTGTGGAATGAACTTATCTTACCTACTCCGTCATCGCCTACCACAGCACATTTGATAGCTTGCATGTCTATTTTCTTGATTTCGTCGCGATTTATTGAATTCTTCGTTAATCTTTTTTTTTTTTTCAACTTAATTAACGATTTCTCCGACAATTTTCATCATTCAATGTTGTTGCCTTCTTTCAACAAACTTTTGTAACAAACTTGTTGTCATACTGTGTAAATTTGAAAATTCCATTATAGCATACTTTGATGAGAAGTGAAAATCAGTTAAGTAACTTCAACAAGATGCTTATTTAGGTGGTCGGTTACTGTAGTAATCGTTACTTCAAAAAGTGATAATTTTAGCGAACTTTAATGGTGGAGGTCGTTACACGTGCGAGTACAAAAATAGTCAGGAAGGATTATGTATAGGATAGAAGAGAATGGAGGAGAAGTATTTATGTACGCGTTCGACATAAAAGTGGAAATATTTGGAACGATGGAAGAGACGAGGAAAGGTTTTCCAAAGCCAGGCAGCACATTTAAAGCACGACCAGTTACGTTAGTATGTTAAGGGGAATGCAAGTTTCTTTAGGAGAAGTTAATGATAAGTTTTGGTCGTCCAAGACATTTGTTACTTTGTGTAGTTTTCTACTTACACATGTATATAGAACTTTAATTTTGTCCGAATGTGAATGACGATGTTTTTTGCACCGCTTCAAAAGACCTAAGGCCTCAATTGCATATTCACACAGGTAAAGGGATACGTGGCAGTTTTCATCTAATTTTTATACCTATTACCGAAGGATGAGGAGCGTATTCATTTGCGATCCCCAGAAGGACACTTCAGAGGCTCCACGTAGTATGTATATTCTTGATCAGTATTAAATCTTAAATGGCTTTAAACATGTCCGTCCGTTAGTCTGTTCATCTGTCCGTCTGTGTACTGTCTGTCAGGGCCACAAACATTAAGCTGTCGACTTCAAAACCGGCTGCAACATTGGAAGTTCTTGCGCGCAGGTTTGTATTCAAAACGAGCCAAATCGCTCGGAGGACATACCTACAGTACTGCGTAAAATGAAGGCAACTCTGTTTTTCGAAAGGAATGAAAAATTGGTTCTTTGTTCGTTACTTATAAACTACGGCAGGTAAATCTACAAAAATCTGACCAGATATTCTGTTGGCCACTGCGTAGTATCTGTATACAAATTGGAGCAATGACCACGCCCAATATTATGATGCATCAATTTTTATATTCTTTTCAATAGCTTACCTCATAAGTTATACAGATTCTTGGCCAGTGTCAAATTTAGAAAACACCTGAGCATGTCCGTCTGCCCAACTTTGTAGTACTTGTGGTAAACATTTTTCCGTTCGCAAAAATGAAGATATCGCCTACAAATTGATCTAAACTGGTCAACAAAGAAGGCAACTACAACGCCCACACGCCTTACGACAAAAACTGTGAACTCCTTCGCTTTCCATATTTTTGACTCGCTAGTCATAAAGTACGACACATACGCCATATAAATTAACATTTTTATTCTGAAAATAGAGAACATCGGCCGCGCCCATCCAATATTATAATGTGGAAAAATTTAGTTGATTTCCGTTTTTCAGTCATTTTCCAGATAAAGATGATGGGTACAAAAGTTTCGATCACGGCCTAATATAATTTTCTTGCTTGTTTCTAATTGATTTCATACATCATCGAAAGCTTATATGTTAATTATCATCACAATTTGCTTGTAATTTTGTAGGTTTTACGCAAGTCAAAACAATCGTCTGAGAATGACAGGGTGGCTCGTCAAGTCAAGTTAAATTTTGTTATAAACACAACAGGTCAGCAGTTCGGTTCGATGGAACGTCAAAGACAAAGGATTAAATGGGATTAATTATATGATTTAAGTTCCGAAGGTTTACACGGCAGCCAGCTTAGAGAGTCCGTTAAAAAAGCTAGGTATTCAAACTACTATAAAAAGAAGTATTTTTCTAGAACACGGTGAAGTTATTACCTTCGCACTTTAATCTTTTATAAATCATGTATTTATTATCTTTGTACTTATATACTAAATGCAAGCATTTTTGGGACCTTCCCACGGTCTTCTTAAAACTTGGTTTGTAGCTAGGGACGTGAAGTCAAAGTTTCATTTCTATTTTTACGAAGAGGCAAACTTCAATAAAAGAAGAAGAGACGGACGAGTCAAAATATTATTTGGATAAGAAGTACACAATCACTATGGAAATCCTAGCGAGTTTACCTATGGATGGCAAAAATTTGGAAAATCTAGTAATTTTTCTCTTAAAACCATGTGACACAAGTGCGACCCTAACCTAAGGTTTTCTCCTACATTAATAATAAAAATCAAGATTGTACTGAATAATATGAAAGTTAAAATATTTCCTTTTAAAAAATGCAGGCATATAAATACACCCGTAGATGCGTGCATATACAAACATATTTTCGTATCCTTTCCTTTTTTTCGTTTTGTTTATGTGTATATGCGTAAAACATTATTTGACAAAATATGCACAAATGCACTCATACAGACATCAGTATGCTTAGATGTGTTTAGTGCACATATCTATTGCCTATTTCCGCTCGAGTTCGCATGCATTTTGGTCAGCCAAGCATAAAATATCCCCTAAGATATGCATAGGATGTATGGGAAGAGAGTTAAGGCACAGGAAAGAGAAAAAGGAAAGCAAATCACATACATAAACATATATAAATGTGTGTATGCTTATATGCGCACAACAAACATATACTGTGTGATGCATATATATGTATATATATACGTATATATATATGTAAATAGCATCCGAAGGACAGAGACACTTATATATTTACAAATTCACGTTCATTGCAACAACAAATAGAGATGCAAAGCATTAAAGCGTTTTAAATAAAAATATTTATATATATATATATATGTATATATATATATATATATATGAAACATTCTTTCATATTACTTTTTGAGAAAGTTTGGTTTATTTTTTATCGTTTTTGTTATATCTTCTCTTTGTCATACGGTTTTATTGCCTGTAATCGCTTACTTACAATGTACTAAGTAGAATTTTTAAATATATTGCATAAATTGTCTATATGTAGGTATCAAGCGAAAGGAAAGCAAATACACTTTTTAAAACGGTATCATTGTGTCCAGTTTTTTTCAGAAGAAGACAAAAAGAAGAAATTGATACGAAGAAGTAGAAGAAGAAAATTCAAGGATACACTTTGAACGTTTTATTATGTGTATGTATATATATATATATATATATATATATATATATATGTATTTATAATACAATATAACTGAAAACATTTTAAATCTTTATGTGCACATACATACACATATACATGTATATATATATGCAAAAGTCTAGCACAAGGAAGTGACGCTTATATAAAACATAAAGAATACTTTATACATATAAAAGTTTTCGTATGCCATAAAACTTTTTTCCTAGAAGAAAAAAAAATAAAAAAAACAAGAGAATGAAAGGGAGATATTGAAATTTTTCGTACGTGTAAGTTTTTATAGGATTTTCTTTGTAGTTGAAATCCTTCACGGCTTCGTAAGAAAACACTAAAGAATATAAAAGAAAATTTGCTTTCTTTTCTACACTTTTTATTCGAAGAATTTTTTATAGATTTTTCTACTAAGAAAACTTATTTTGAAACTGCAAAAAGAAAAAAAAAAAAAAGGTAAAAGGGAGGATTAAATCTGTATAAAAACTACTTGACTTAGATTTAAATATTCACTTCCCAGCATATTTTGTCAAAGAAGTATTGGAAGTAATCTCTTTAATCAAATAAATCGCTTTAAACAGTGGGCTTAATTAATAAAATTATAAGATTTTATGAGTTTGCCAAACATGCTCTAATAGATGACTTTAAAAGCGGCTTAACTGTAGTTACCTGTATAATGGCAAGCTGTGATATCCCTATGATAGATTCCAATCTACAGATATTTGAAAAGAACAAGACAAGCGGACGGACATACAAGCTTAGAATCACTTCCCGAATCGATCGGCATACCTCAAGTCTTTCTGGGCATTGCCTACATTCGCAGTAGCTGCGTTCGAAAGTAGCTGCGTTTTGAAAACGATCCAAAATTCTTTAAAAAATTCCCATGTTTTACAATATCACTTCGATTCAGGTGATAACGCTTCGAAAGCTGCTGAAAAAACAGGTGGCATTTACTGTGAAAATAGTTTATCCAGCTGCTAATTTTCGCTAGGAAAATTTCGCTAACATGTCGCGCTCAGATGATGGCTGGTAAAGTTAATGAAATTCTCAGAAACATTGAGGAAGGCGGGCATCTTTCATTTTGTGATATCATTGTGAACCAAAGCATTGACCGAAAAGCAGCTTTGAAGCGTTGGCTGAGCATAAAAAGATGCTCCCGATTTGCGTACTTCCTGAACTAAAAGTGAAATGTGTGATGGACTGAATTTCAATTTGCGAAACGCTGTAACTTAAGCCTTTAGTAATGTACGGTGAAGACTGGATCACATATGACCATAATAGGCGAAAAAGATTGTGACTGAAAATGAACGAAGATGGACAAAGCTTGACTAAGTTCGAATTGACGGTACGTAATGTAATGCTTTGTGTTTGGCGATATTAGGATGAAACCGTATTTTATGAGTTGCCTCAGCTTTGCCAAATAATTGGTTCGACTATCCACATTCAACAACGCAAGCGATTGCAGTACGCAATTGAGGCAAAGAGTTCAGAGTTAATCAATAGGAAATAAGTCATCCTTCCTTATAGCAATGCCAGACCGTAAGCATCTTTAATGATTCCGCAGATATTGCGGGAACTTCATTAGAAAGCTTTGATGCATCCATCGTATATTCCGCAAATTGTCTCACTCTCTGCAAAGCTTTCTTAGTAATCGCTTCAAAAGATACCTAAGAAAATGACTCAGTCTCGTTTTTCGCCAGGGAATCCCAGAAATCATATAGCATGAGTTTACCACTGGTTTTAATAAAATATATTTAGAATACAAGTGAAATGAGCTGGCATTTCCTTAAAAAAAAAATCCACGGCGCCTTTCACTTAAAGTAAATTTTCTTTCTTTCTTTGATTTTTACCACAAATATAACCTTCGTTTAGGGAACTTGCTGTAATTTCACCGTTTTCAAAGGGACTCAAGAAACGAAAAGAGTGAGCCCGTTCGAGAAGAGCGACGAGGAAAGCTCCACTTGCTGTGATTTCCACGTTTCCAAAGGGACTCAATAAACGCAAAGAGTGAGCCCGTTCGAGAAGAGCGACGAGGAAAACTCCACTGCAAAAGCACGTCTCTATCGCAAGAGCAAAGCGTTTAAACATTTGAGATCTCCTGGGTAACCGTCCATCCGAAATATGTGCTCAAATTGAAAATAATGAGCTTAAGAGGAAACTTAAGTGGAAGGATTGATAATAAATGGCTTCGACAACCCAGGCATGCTTTCTAGAGTTTTTAATTCAAAACATGACTCATTTTGTCGAGTAAGCACCGACAGTCCCCTACAACTTTTAACTCACATGAAAGAATATTTCATTAGCTTGAAGCTTTGATAAATTTGATGAAAAATTTGATGAAAAATTTAGAACAAGACACTCAAAGCAGTCTCCACTGGATTAAAAACAATGTGAGTATTTACTTCATTTATTTCAGAGAAAAACGAACGAAAGCATTGATCAAAATATTGTCTACCGCTGACCACTACTTTTCCAAAATCCCATTCTATTTAGAAAAAATGACTCGTCTCCAAAACAAGCCGCTATCGTCGTAAGAACGGTAGCACCGTTCGGACAAAGAATAATCCATTTATTGAAATCCCTATTAATCGAAAGGAGTAATGTCTCCTTCGCTGTGCTAACAGCGGCGTGAGTAGGATGTTCCCGGTTAGAATTGTAAAGTTTTCCTGCGCTTGTTTTGTTATATAGGATCGAATTTCTTCATTCTGAAAACTCACGATAACGCTTTGTCGCTTTTGCATGAATTCGTGTTGGTAGCACGCCTTAGTTATGGTTGGATTAGGTCGGTACAAACCCATGCCCTTGCCGACCCCCACAAATAAGATTGTCATAAACAGCTCTCACGCCGATGTTACTGGCTCGTGTATTTCGCGTCATGTGTTTTTGGACATTAAATATCGTGACGCAGTGAGCGATGTTCATCACTCGTCAAGATTTGTCACAATTGTGATTTGAATTATGCAGGAAAAGTAAAGCTTCCCGCAAATGGCGTTTTTTCGAAGCCGCAAACAAACTATGATTTGTACGCTTTGGTATTACAATTTATGTTCGTACAGCGTAACGACCGGCTTTCAGCGAAGAACTCCGAGTGCTACTTGGAACACACACCGAAATAATTTGTATTCCTAATATTTAAAAAATGCTAATGTTATTCGTACTACTACTAAGATGAAGCCACGATTGTCAATTACTGAATTTACTACTATGGTGATTGCCACGATTGTCAATTACTGAATTTTTTTTACACGTTGCATATATTAAATAATAATTTTTCAAGCCTATAAAGTTTTACGGGGGATTGGTTGAAAATCAATCTCTCATTTCCCTTTGCAAAACTACATCAAAAGCAACAATGGCAAGCAAACGTTCCTTTGAATATTTCTAAAATGAATTTAAAACATTTTTTATCCAATCTGAAGAAGCTCAACTTTCTTGATCTCTCTCAGTTTTCAATTGAATTGCATTTTTACTTAATTCAACTCAACGTTGAGAAGGATGCCGCATCTTATTTCAATAATTTGAGTTGATTTTATTTCATCAAGAATTGCAAAAGTAGTAAAGGAGATGGCAATTGAAAATTTTTCTTTTATTTATCGAAAGAAAGTAATTCAAAATGAGGAAAAATGTTAAAGAGGAATCTTGGATACGAGTTTACTTATGTATGGCCGGGGATTTGTATTTGATTGGTTTAGTTTGCCGATCGATTGCTGCGCATTTACTTCGAATCACATACATTTTTTTAATCGATTGATTCCGAACAATATCTGCGTTGAATTTAATTTTATTGATAGCTTATATAACTTTAGATCTTTCATGTATAAGTCTTTATTCTTGCCTTAGTGGCACTAACAAAGGGTTATTAGATCCGTATAGATTTCCTATAAAATATATAAAATTTTGATATGCATATGATTTTGTGTCAACGTAAAACTTTCCAAATATCTGCCTGGCTCATATATGCTAAAAGATTTGTGGTCACAAAATTCGATATAAAATATTGAACCTTGAACTACACCTTTATAGTGGATAGCCTTAGATCAAACTTGAAACGTCTCCAACAATCAGTAAAAAAAATACGACTTACTGCGAATCAATTTAAACGTTTAGAGCTTCAATGTAAAAATAGGCGTGATCTGTTTCCATGCAGGCGCACAATACACAAAACTTTGTGATTTATAATCAACAAAATAAGTTGATCTAAACTATTTTCTATGGTTTTCGAAAAGATGGTGGCGATCCATTTACGTATATGGCAAGATAGAAAAACAATAATGCTTTTTGCCTCAGATTGTTTGCTACCAAACTAGAATTTTCTTAACTGCAATATTTGGGGTTTTCCTAGTCTGCTTCAGCTGACTATATATATGAACTGATCGCAACCGTTTTCATTGAAGTAAATTATATTATTTACAAAAATAATACAAACAAGTAAGAACGCTATAGTCGGCCAAGACCGTTCCCTATCCTACCCTACACCACTCCGCCTAATACGGCTATTCACTCGTTTTGATAGTAATACACCAAAAGTTACACATGCATAGGCATACTTTTCGTGAACGTCCACATATTGGAGGAATCCTTATATACAGTGGTATCCAAGAAAGAGTCCTGCGTGATCCAAATTTGGCAAGGTTGATTTCGATGTCAATTTACTATTATGAACTAATTTTCACTATGAAATATTAAAAATTTTACTTTTTTACTATACAAGGACTCATTTTCTTAGAAAAGGTTTTGTGAAAGAGAATTCAAAAAATCGCCACAGCCGAATCAAGCTTGTCATACCAATTTAGAATGACAAAAT
>KK499893.1:700210-744506 GCA_000688715.1 Glossina pallidipes
TGAAAGAGAATTCAAAAAATCGCCACAGCCGAATCAAGCTTGTCATACCAATTTAGAATGACAAAATTACGGAGCGAGTTTTGTCGAAAAATTTTGAAAATTGCAATCTAATGCTTTTCAAAATAGATCATTATAGGTGAAGTGGTCAAAAATGTGACCCAAACTATTTCCGGTAGTGTTCGTCCTTGGGTCAAAACACTTCAATGTAAAATATCTCCAAAATTACGAACTATAGCTTGAACACAAATTTACATGGATATTTGATGCGAAATTTTTGCGCGTAGGGCAAAAATTTATACTAAAAATGTTCATATATCATGTTAGTAAAAATATTAATTTTTTAATATCACATCTGAAAAAGAGTAGAATCTCTGCCCTTTTTTTACATGATACAAATTAATTTGATATAACTTTTCGAGTTATTCATAGTGAGAGAGAGAGAGAGGTTTACAATTTTCCTATATTTTTTTATGTACGAACAAAATATTAATCCCTGCAAATTTCAAAGACTTTTTTATAATTTATAACATAAGCTTCGTTAAGCTTTATAATATAAAACTTTTTACTTTTCGATATACACTGCGATAGAACGTTAACGTTAACATTAAAACATTAGGTGAGAATGTGTGCTAAATACGTTATCTCAGATCTTTATGTATCTTTGTGACAATATATATAAAAAATTATTCCTTCTTAGTTTTCATTTAAAGTTTTAACTTGCAAGAGAACTCTTATAAGCGGCGACGTCTGAAATATATACTTAGTTTTAATTAAATACAAAGTTACTGAAACTTGGCTTCTAAAGTTATAAGTAACTCTTCAATGTTATAATAATAACAGAGAAGGAAATAAAAGAAATAGTAACATATGTATATATAGACATATCATACACATTTATATATTCATGTATGTGACATTCACATCTTTACGCTTTGATACATCCCGAGCGGCAGATTCTAAACAACTGCAACTTATACCGTATATCTTAGTGCGTCTAAGTTTATCTACCGTATGTCTATTTTGTGTTTACCCATAGTTAAGGATGAAATCAAGGCGCCGGTTATGCTTTGTAAAGTAATCATTTTCTGAAGAGGTGACTTATGTGCAAACCTATTATATATACAAAAATTCACTCAATAAGTTCGTAGACTATATATATATATATATGAATCTGTATATATATTTGCACACATTCATATATATGCATTTTCATATTTATGGCATTCGTTTTTTTAAGCTTTGATACACTGTGAACCGCAGCTTGTAAATAACTAAAGCTTGAACTGTAGCATTCAAAAATCAATGTCTTAAGTTATTTTTACCCAAAATTTTGGGTGAAATCAACGCGTCGGATGTGTTTTGTAAAGTAATCATTTTCAATACAGAGGACTTATATTATGTATACATAAATTGCATATATATAAAACGTTACGCAATAAATTCGTAGGACGACATACAGATAAAGCATGACTACTGACGAATCCCTATGGTTTTCATATCAACTTACATATGCATACTACGAGCATTGCTCAAAATATTTAAATACATCAGATCTAGATATGGATGAATTGCATACAACTTGTAAGCAACATATCACTGCCAAAGATGTATTTTTTTTTTTTCAAAAATATTGTATAGAAAACGGTGCCATAACAAAAAGTCTTTCCACACACAGTTAGCATAATCAAGTAATCTTTTTCACCGATTTTTGTCGATAAATAAAAAATTGCAGTGATTGCATGAATAGCTTGATGCAATCCATTGTCAATAGTCTTTGCCCTTATGCTGAACCTTAGTGCCATTAAATTTCTTTAAAAAATCTGCCATTGTACGGGTCACAAGATGACGTGACTCTATACGCGGCCGTTACAAACCGCCAATAGCGGAGGAAAAAATACATCGCCAGAAGCCAATCAAACAGAAACATGAAACAGACTAGAGCTTAGATCGACTCAGTAAGTGATTCTGAATCGACCGGTATAATAGAAAGTTGAGTTTATCTTAATTTCTCTGAACCGTGCACACGTCCGCTCAAATTTATTATGCCCTGGCAAACGAGAGATGTTGAGTGTTATGATTTAATAATGAAATAGCAAGTAACAACAACAACAACAACAAGAAAAATGAAAAAAATATTCAAAATTTATAATTATTTTAATCTTTAAATGATTGTGACGGCTGAATTAATAAACAACAACTGCTTAATAGCTTTATTGACTCTAAATGTTTTTAATTTTTTTGTAGCTTCACATGGATTTAATAAAATGTTATTTAAATTTAATGAATTTCTTGTCAGTGACATAAAAGACGACAACAAAAACAACAATCGTTTCTATTTGTTTTAAATATTTCAGTAAAACAAAATGTGCGCAAGTATGTTGCATATATATGCTTGGTTAAATTAAAAATTACTAGACTTGAACTCCCAAGAAGCCCTTTAATGTAATTGAAACCGCAAAATTCTCATTTAAACAAATTAACCACAAGATAATTGCTTTAATGAAAAGACACTCAATTTTATATAATATTTCCTGTTGCGGTTACGTGATATTGGTGCCGAGACACACAGGCGCACAAACACACATAAACAGGCATACGCATATACAGAAATTTTTTGGAAATATGTTAAATATTGCATGCGATAATTTGTAGTGCATAGAAGATACGTATGCATAACGTATTCGTATTATTTGTGTAATGAATAATAGATAAATCAATCATACGTCACAGGGTAAAGCAAAAGTGTTAAAATATTAAATAACATTGGAAACCTATCTAAATCAAATGAAAAAGAAAATCGATGTAAATCGGGGGATGATATGTACACCATTTAGTAAAGGTTATGGATAAACTAGATTTGTCCTCTCGTTTGTAATAACCGGAAGCAGACATAAAAAAGCGTATCTGTAAACTATATAAAATTCTTAATTTAATCTTTTTCTGCTCTCTCTGGGGGATGGAAAAATCTGTTCTCTCTTCTTTGATCGTAAGAAGTGAAATAGAAATACATTACTTAGCCGGACTCTTTTTAAGCTGACCACGCCTACTTTCATATTAAATCAAAAATAAACAAAACAATGTAAAGCGTAAGGTATTATGTGTGTTTTCTACATTGTACCTCAATTTGCTTGTCCGAAATGTTTCGGCCAGGAATGCGGCCGCAAAAGAAAACTAACCTTTGGCTTTATACAGATATTGTTGCGAAAAATGTTACAAATATTTTCAAGAGTCATTTTATATAGTAATAAAAGGTATACTAGCAATCGGCCGATTCACCCGCTTTAAAAAGAGGCGACAAGTTTTTTTATATTGCCTTGATGGTGTCCATAAAAGGCCATCCTAAGATGAAGATAAAGGTTCGTTGTTTGTTTATTACCTCCGGATTTATTACTAGATTGAGTGGATTCTTGTTTAAATTCTCCGCCTAAGCTCTATCAACTAAAACTGTCAGATCTACTTTTTAAACAACTAAAAATGAAAGTACAATGAAGCACGATCCACCGTTAAATACCCTACACTAACTCTCTTGGTACGATTATTAATAAAACGACTATTCAAAATGATGCGTTGTATGGGAAGTGGCCGAAAAAGTGGTCCGATCCGAACCATTGTCAATAGCATTCTTCCTTAGACCAAGACAAACTTTGACAGAACAGTAACAAATAAAAATGTAGTAAAAGCTAATAAATTACGATTAGCAGTTTGCGGTTATAAAAGTGTCGTGTGATTACTATTTGTCAGTGAATTGCCTTACTTTTTTTTTGTAAAGTTAAAATTTTTTTGTTTATATTTTCAAAGTTTCTTCAATCCATAAGTTTAATCTTCTAAATTTGGGGGTAATTGGTTTGTTTTATTGCGCTTCTTCCTATGCAAAGATTCTCATTAGAAGTAATGCAAATTTGCAAAATTTTATGATAAAAAGATATGAATAATTATGTGCTCTTCGACAAAACAATGTACTACGCGAAATTTAGAACAGCCCAGTCCTTTTTTTGGGCCTGGTGTTATGCTTAACAAAAAGTAAGATCAAAAAATTTCTAATAACTATTTTCATTATGTCCTACACCGCGTGTGATATGTGTAGTATTGTGTATGTTTAGTGAGTACGGATGTATACAATACCCAGACAGGCTTTAGATAAATCCACTTTTTGAAATATTTTGAATCGAATTTCGTACACCCCATCCTAGCCCCCGACTCGTTGTGGCCCAAGCACAAACGCTATTCAAACTGGTCAGGATCGGGCAACTTTTGGGACCACTTGCTATACACCGCCTTACTCTGAAATGAGCTTAGGTGAATAACTGCAGTGTAGTTCAGCGTATTCAATACAATTTTTTTTTTTTGCTTTGTTTTCTGATCGTTTCTTATATGAAGATCTTTGTTGTAGGTTTCTTTATGGCGAATAATTCCGATACTCGGTCAATATTGACGACAATTGAAGAAGAATAGAAATCTAAAAAAAAATTAACTGTAGCAAATTTTGAATTCGATAGCTCAGCTTATCGACCATATCAACAACTAATAAACAAACGACGGAATATGTGGACGAAGTGGGGTTAATGGAATGGCAGCCTGATAAAGCGAGGAAAAGTCTAAACCGTAGCAGACGAGTTAAGCAAATAAGGAATTAGAAGTAAGATTCTACAAATGAGTAAAAGACTAGACGTATGGAGGCACTGGTTAACTAAATAGCAGAGAGCTAGATCAACAGAAAACAAATTTGGTGGACGAATAGAGAGATGAGTGTAACGCTGGACGATGGATGATCTATGGGTATATAGATGAACAGCCACATAGAGTAGTTGTGCAGATATACAGGAAAGTACAAGCGGATGTAGAAATGGACGGCCGACATGGAAGTGACCAGTTGGACGGGCGAAAATGAAACTTAAATAGCAAAACAAGTGCTCGGATATGTGGTGAACGATGAACGATTGAACTTGCATATGAATGGACAATAGAATGCATGGATTTATGAGCAGGCGGTTTAATCACAGTGCATAGCATACTAAAATGACTTCATTGCACTTTGCTATCGTGAAAAGGCATTAACAATATCAATATATTTTCCCTTCGGTAGTAAAAGTCTCTAATGCGTTTACCTCCAATTTTATGTCAAACTTTGACTCGTACGCTTTGGTACTAATTTCCACCTGTTTACTCGAGTTGAAGTGGTTAAATTAATTTAATGTTTTTAGGCGTAGAGCTTTGAATATATACGTAAAAATTACAAATACATTAAGAACTTATCGAGAAGCGTGGTAATTGAAAATATTCATTAGTGTTAAAAATATTTTGCTAAAATGTCAATTAGTGACTATCAACTATGAACCAATAATTGAACTGTAATGACTTCGTTAAATAGCTTAATGGTGGAGTGAATACGTAAGAGTTTTCGTATAATTTAAATGTGAGAAAACTAAAAACTAAACCTTCTCTAGTTTAAAAACCGTTACCACCAATTTAATTACATTAACAAACTTAAAAAAAAAGGAAAAGTTCAATGACTAATGAGTGAAACACTTTGAATGTTTTATTGATGCTCGTAAGAAAGTGATTTTAGTAATCACCTTTTTCACTTCACCGACTGCATTACATGAAACGAAGACCTAGAAGAATTGAGAGATCGAAGAAGATTGAAAGGATCGCGAATGACGTTGTAACGAAATTTATTTTTTTGATGAGTATCCAAGTTTCTAACTAACCCTGTCTAAGAGATGAAGAATATGCAATATTTTATTCAAATAAATGCATCAATACTCTGAATGAAAGTATTAATCCAGCAGCATAAAAAACATATATAAATAAAAAATGTAAAGCACAAATTGTCTGACTGTGACATTGATCCCTTTATAATATGTTTTTTGTAAATGTGTATGTGTATTCACAAGCTAAACCAATTTCACAATGACACACAATAGCAACAATAGTGAAGAAAGCACATTTACACACACACAATATTGTCAATACTATTGCATCTGTGTGCGTTTATGCGAATATGAATAGCATTTAAAATGCGATTGGCGTGTGTCTCGATGTTTGTACGTGAGAGAGTAAGTGTCAAGCGTGCAATTTTTTGCTGATATTGCTGGTTTCATTTTTTCTCGTTACTTGCAATGCTTCGGTTTTGTACGTTATTGTTGTGAAATAAACATGTTGCATGCAAATTTGTTTGTTCAATTTTTTCCCCCTTTTTCTTTTTGTTTTTATTTTTTTTTTATTTATTTATTTATCTTTTCTTTTTTTTTTTTTCTCTTCACTCTTTGACAATCGTGTTTATAAATCAAAATTTTTATTGAATTTGTGAAAGTTGTCACAAACACAAAATAAAACTGAAATTTCAAAATGACTGCTAAGCACATTTGCTTCATGTTTTTATTTAGCAAAATATGAGAAAAAAACAAAAAAAAAACAAAAACAAAAAGAAAAGAAATTACATTTGGTTAAGATAGACTTTTTTTCGTTCTTACTTATGTTCAATTAAAAATTGCGCTATATGAGAGTAACGTAAACGTAATGAAGGCAGGTAGAGTATTTAAGTAGCATGCAAGAAAGCTCTTGTATGACTGTAATAAAAAATTGCCGGAAAAACGTGGAAATCTTGGAAGCGAAAGTATTTTGGAAAAATAAGATTGGAAAGCCGCTTTTTTATCTCTTTATCAATGCTCCGATATGTCTTTTTGTTGTGGTAACATTTCGCCTAAGGCTAAGGCTCTTTGGCTTAAAAAATTTTCAAATCTAGTTCGATTTAAAACCTTCTCTTTCTTTTGAACATAGTTCAATATAGACCACCCAGGAGATGTCCTCTTTTCACGTAACTCGATGACGATCAGAAAGACGTAAGGAAAGAGAAGGTGTCATGGCTTTACCGACTCGCGGTTCTTATTAACTAAGCTGCTCAGCTGGAATGAAATATCAGCCCATTAGATTGTATGACCTGAATATATGCACTGAACTTTAAGATGAGTTTATTAAGGATTTGCACCAAATTTTTGAACCGAGTAACAATCTGTCAAAGTATTCCCTTTTCAAATTCAAAGACGCGAAGATAAATTCGAATTTAACTAGCAAACACACCTACCATATCTGTTAACAAAACACGATTAACGTCTAACAGAGCTTCGTTAAATATTTAAAATTAAGATATAGTTTGAAAGCCTATTCCGTTCATATTTTTGTGGACATCTCAAGAATCTACATGGAACTACCTTTCAAGCAAACTAAACAAATTCAAATAATGCGTATGGGAACTATTTTTAACAATTTTTTGAATATCGGTATGTTAGCGAAAAATGGGTATGGAAGAACTCCCAAATTTAAGACTCTAATGCGGCCAAACTAGAAGATGCCAACTATATTCCCCTATATCATGTGAACCTGGAAAAAAAGTACTTGTCGAAAGAGTTTTTGCAAATTTGGTGTGTTAGCGAAAAATAGGTACACAAGAACACACAAAGACTCTAGTGCGGTCAAATTAGAAAATGTCACCTATATTCACTTATATCACGTCAATCTAGCGATAGGCGTGTATTCGTCTATTTCTATTTCTATGCAGGTTTATGCAGCGCAGTTGCTCGAGATGTCTATAAAAATAATTTACGCTTTTTAATATGGACGGAATAGGCTTTCAAATCCAACTATATCTTAAGTTTAATTATTTTTTATTATTAATTATTAATTATTATTTATAAGCGTTGACAAAGCTTTGTTAACAGATATGGTAGTTGTCTTTGCTAATTAAATTAGAATTTATTTTCACACCCTTTTCAAATTCTTCGGTTTTCAAGCAAAGGGAGAAATTGAAGTTATATATGTGGTCGAACAATAATTATTTAGGAGTTTAGGTGGAAATGTAAATAATAGGAGATATAAGAAAAAAAAGTGTCATATGCAAGCCTTATGGCGAATTTCGAAGAGTCAAGAGGGTCTCCCGAAGACTTGTTTATCTTAAACTGTTATATGGAACATACTCGAGTTAAATAACAGATGGCTATCTGCAGTAAACATAGTGATCTAAACGTAATATATTAGTGAAAATGTATTGCATCTATCGAAATATTCTTTTTAAGTCTTTTAGCCAATTTAGACGTCAACGTAATTCTAAAATATTCTCAAACATTTATTGATTAAACAAGTAAGATCACTATAGTGGGGCGTGGCCCTACTCTTATTCATCTAATAAATTTTCAAAATAAGAAAGGATGATAGCGCTCGTCCTTAAACCGAAACAGTTCTCCTTAATATATTCTTGCACCACAAGTATTATAGGGTGCGAATAGAGAAAGTGAATGAAACTGCGGACCAAAGAATACAAAAAATAATAAGTTGAACTGTGTTATGAAATAACATGAAATAAATATTAAAAAGCAGAAATGATGTTGCATACCTACAGCATATACTGCAAACTCTTTCACTTCGTTTGACGAGAACGCAACAATTTTTCAGTTCTGTTTCTAAACACTAACTCATGGATTTTGAAAAAAAAATTAATAAATAAAAAATAAATAGCAGAATGCATTTGAATAAATCATCAAAGAACTTTGCTTTGCCAGTTTATTACATATTTCTACGGCAATATATTTCATAAATCATTTAAAAGATTTCTTCGTTGATTCAAATAAGCCCTGAACGTTATTTACTAAAAATTCTTTGATTTGAATGTACGTGTACACAAATATGCATACAGCAACATATATAAATATATGTATGCGTATATAAATATATAATAAATAAGAATATATATATATATGTGTATATTTATATATACATATATTATTTATATATACATATATATATATATACACATATGTATGTGAAATCTATGCATATATAGATGATTATATGCATATGTAGAAAAGAAATAGGCTATGGGTCAATCAATCAATATATATATATATAGATATATAGATGTATAGATATATAGATATATAGATGTATAGGTATATAGATATATATCTACGTAGGTAGATATATAGATATATAGATATATATAGATACATAGATGTATATACATATATATATATATATATATATATCTATATATATCGGTATGTACCCATATGCGTCCATGGGTCCACAACTTATTTTAATTTACCCTGCAATAATATGTTCAGATACATACATATATATATATATATATATATATATGTATATATATATACATATACACATAGATGATCTCCTATATAAATATATGCATATACATTTCACAAGATATACAAGATACACATCTATATCCACATTTTCATAAGATTTGGTATACACATTACCGGGTGCTACAAACGGGCTAACAAAATTAATAGATTCCTATTCTTCTAAATTAAACAGCATATGTTTATCATATATCATCCGTACATAAACGAACGTGCTCGCAAACACACTTGCCCGTACAAAAAATATAAACTGTAAATATTTTCTCTCCGACATAACAAGCTGGACAAATAGTTCATTACTTTTATTAAAAACAGTCAGAACAGTCAGAATATAAAGCGGGTAAAATTAATACTAACAAAAAAAAAGAAGAAGAAGAAGTAGAAGAAGAAAAAACTATACATTTTACAATTACTCACCTGAACTCACGAAATCGAACAAGCAAAACAAGCCGTAAGCGCGTGAAGAATCGCGCACACGCACCTCCACAAATACGTGCTACCCGATCTCTAGCACCTTAACTCACGTACACCTCAACGTAAATGTATTATCAAATAACAAGCTATACTTGTGTATGTATATGAGCAGAAAAACCAAATAGAGCTGAGTCGAACCAACAAACATATCATGCATGAATTGCAAAAAAAAAAAAAAAGAAAAAAAAAACAAA
The DNA here is from genome assembly GCA_000688715.1 of Glossina pallidipes. Lineage (NCBI taxonomy): Eukaryota > Metazoa > Arthropoda > Insecta > Diptera > Glossinidae > Glossina > Glossina pallidipes. Next base: position 710,034 of record KK499893.1, read on the forward strand.
AAGAGTTCTACTGTTACTGCTGGCATTTATAAATTATGTTTAGCAAGCTTAAAGTCTAACTAAATAATAGCGTTTTATGTTTTCGCTTTGTTTCCCCTTCCCTTTCTTTCTTTTTTGAGTAAAATAACGCGTGTTGCTTTTTCGTTACATATGTTGCATTTCACTTATGGGTTTTGCGGGGTAAAAAAAAAAAAAGAAGAAAAAAAAGGAAAAAAGAAAAAAACTATGAAAGCTTCTTCTACCATGGCAGCCAATCTGAGGAAACGGAAGTATTTTATGTGTGTTGGGGTGTTGAGAGGATATATGTGTGCTTCTGCTCTATCGTAAGAACAACAGGAGAGATATATACACGATTTAAGAGAATTTATTGTTCGGAATTACAACATGGTTTATATGTTTTTCTACCTAAAGTGACAAAACTATTGTGAAGTTTTTTTTTTTTTTTTTTTGGAAAATCGTAATAAAACAATTTGTTAAAAATTCAACAGGTTGTTCCAAAGGTTGTAAAATCATTTAATCCCTACTAATTTATAGGTTATATTTTATTTTTGGAAATATTTTATTCTGTTTTTTTTTTTTTTGTTTTTCGGCGAGGATATAAAACTTTTTAGGAGAAGTGTGCATAGAAGAAGTTTTGAAAACCAAAAATCACTTAAAGTTTTATTTTGCTTTCGAAAATATCTTAATAAACAAAAAGCTTATGAATGCATTTGCATTATTCGTGCACGTGCATATACTTCATTGCAAGATACATATTTAACTTTTCAAAGTTTTTGCTTTTATTCACTAAGTAAAAGATATTAAAATAGGAAATCAGAATTAAACCTAAAAGCGTTTCAGGTGAAAAAGCTTAATTCAGACACCCATAGTAAGATAATTGAAAAGTAGAGTTGATACCAAATAATGTCTTTTCGAAATAGAAAAATTTTTTTCGGGTTGTTCTTGTTTCACGAACATTTCTTTAACTTCTCAAGTCTAATTGTAATATTTTCAAATAATGGAGCCAAACGTTCTTTAAGAGCATTTGCAATTCGTCTATGACGAAAGAAATAATCATTCCCTTCGCCAGCTTATCTTGGTCGCAGAGCTTAATGAAATAAATAGTGTTGCTGGTCAGCATTCCGTGATCTTGCTGATATGCATTTCCTAGGTCAATTGAAAAGTTCGTGGAGTTTGCCTCATCTTCACCTCACAACTGTTTCATTCGGAGGCGGTACTAAATTAAGTTAGTTAGGTTTAGTTAGTTGTAAGATCAGTAAAATTAGCGGTAGAATAAGAATCAACTCGCGGATAGCTTTTGGATTTGATTTGGGTTTGATCGGAGAAACTACTTTCATTTTTCCGTACTTTGGCCACTCTCCGGACAACATTTAGTTTAGATTTAGTTTGACAATCCCTGATGCAAAGGAAGTATTCAACAGCCGTATACTTGAAAGAAGGACATGGTGTACTCAAAGACAGGTGAAATGAAATACTAAAATATATATAAGAAATTATCGAAAATTCGAGTGTTTTCAATTTTCAATCCTATTCCCGTATTCCTATACCTTTGACGCTATTCAGTGTTGCCATTTCACTGTCTGTCCGAATGAAAATAGTTGCCAATCAAGCCCCGAACAAACACGAATATCTTACGAGACATTTGACAGTTGGAAACAGACGAGCGAAGTCCTCGTAGATAGTGGAAATTATATAATTTCCTTACTGGACTTAACTTCTTTATGCAGATAAACGTCAAATTTGACATTCTTCTGTGAGTTTAGTTGCTCAGTTTGATCTTTGACTATGAGTGCGTTGATCAAACGCATGGTAAACCACGAAGATATTAGGTGGAACAGAGCTTTAGAATAATTTCTCATAGAATGAATCTATTCGAAATTACCAACAGTTAAAGCTTTTGAATTCGAACAAAAGCCAACATAACTCGTTTACGAAAATCGAAATATTGATCCATCAAAAATTTGTAATTATCAAATACTTTTATCCAAGTAGGCGACATAACAACCAATTTCTTAATATATTTAGGTAGAAAAAAATTCCACTTGTTTCAAAGCAAATACTTACCACCTTAAAGTAATTGTAGAAATGTCTCTCCGAATTTTCTAACTATTTTACTTCAATTCTTCGATATCTGTTATAATTATTTTATGATCAGTTATTGCGGAAAATCTTGCATAACTTATTGCGCAAGCTTTTCCGATTCTCTTGCTGTTTGAAACACCGCCAAATGGGAATCAATTAGCAACATATGTGTCCAGTTATAGTACTCTATGGTTCCTTTGCATAAGAGACAACTCATTTCACATTCCCACTAGCAACTTATGTGTCCACTTTTAGTACTCTATAGTTCTTTTCCATAAGGTATACCTCATTCCCACTTTTTATACCCTACACCATTTGTGATGGAAGGGTATATGAAGTTAGTGCGGATATACATAACACTCAGGACGACTTGAAATAGATCGATTTTTTATAATATCAACCGATTCAGTATCACTTTCTGAATAAATCTAAGTTTATCTGTCCGTCTTGTTTTCCTGTTTTCAATCTAAAAGTAACATTTCTGCAATATTTTGATAAAATTTTGTACACGATGTGTATGGGCCCAAGGACGACGGCTTTTTCGAGCACTTCCCACTTAGCAACTTATCGTCGAAAGTCATTGTATGAAATGATGTAGGGTATTTAATGGTCATAATTTCTAGGATTGCCGAGTTTCTTAACTATTTGCCAAAGTTTTGAAAGCGTCCAACATGTACTTTTACGCATATGACACACCATATACCACATAACCATCCGAAAAAATCGAATCACTGAAAGGTCTGTCAGCGAAGCACAACCGTAATGAGAAATGTTGTATATTCTTAAGCAGAATTTGGCAAACAGACAAATGAACGAGATTTCTACCAGAGTATATTCATTGAAGTAACTGATGGCAAATTTAAACTAAAATAACTATGCGTCTGGTAGCGAGAATAGGAACAACAACAAAAACGACAAGCAAATAAATGACTTTCAATTTATTTTCATTCAAGTTAAAGTAAACGCAAATTGTATACACTTGTCTAATATGCTGTATTGTGGCTTTTGTTGCTCTTGCTTAGTGGATTAGTAACTTAAAGTTCACACTCGTTACGTATTAATTGGTTTCATTGTTCCCTTTGTTCAGTTTTACTTTAATGCTTACAAATTAGTTATAAAATTAAATCACAGCACACAAGCAGTATTTAGATTATTTTTACTAAAAAAAAAAAAAAAAATAATTAAAACCTAAAAAGTGCTTAACCTTCAAGTTTAACATTTAAACAACTCAGATAATTTAAGTATTGAAAGGCGAAAACTTATTAACAAATTTCTTGTTACTATGCTAGAAAACGGTAAAAAAAATCAGAAATCAGGGAAAGACTGTTGTTAGTAGGTTGTTCCACAAGCCGACAGTACATCTAAAGAACGACAAGTCACTGTAGTGGGTTGTGCGGTACCCAGGTAATGGGTGACAACGCTGAGAATTCCTTGTAGTCCTACTGGAGAACTTATTTAAATTCCTTTTATCTCTGTAGAAAACTTGCACTGGATATATCGACACATGACCGCTACACAGCCCACACTACACGAACGGTCAAGGATGTAGAGTGTTTTAGAGACAATTTCTTCGGCCATGAGCACCAGACTGTTTCGCTATATGCGGTCGAGGACCTTCAAGCAAAGTTTGGAGGTTCCTGTCCACAGTTGTAAGTTTCACCTTAATTTTGGACGGATACAGGTAGCGTGTGCGGTACGGATATCGGCCATGAAGTATCTTTTGCACCGCTTTAAAAAACCTAGGACGTTGATTACTTCTTTCAGCAAACTCTTCGACATATATCTGTGAAGTTTGAACTTCGAATAAAGATACTTGACTACATCGATTCAGAATTTCATGCTGCTCAAGAGTATACGTATATGCGTCAAGCGGGGTACTTATGCATTTTTAGGGTTTATGGATGGAAGAATAACATTCACTTACTTCCCGTTTATCCATGGCGAACGTAAAAAGAAAAAATAATTTTTGATGCTTCACAAAATCTTGCACTTGTTACCTATTCACCACTTCCTCGTCAGTTGATTCACACAATATACTTAAATACTCTCCTATCTGACTATAATAAAACCGAAAAGCCTTGAACTTTTTTCAATATTGAAATTGAGTGAGTAAGTTAAGCGTCCTACGTATATGGAGAATGAATACGTGGGTGACTTTGGCGTCGATATATCCTGAACGCAGTTATGATGTTAGGATTCTCATTGTCCTTTAAAACATCAAAAAACTGGAGCAGCGTTATGTCTCTGAAAGTTTTTACAACTCGATTTGCACATCGAACTTACCCTACGAATGGATTATAACTGCAGCAAGAACTTTGTTACGGGATTTTGTGACCATAATTAAAGCTTTAGTTGGTTGATTTTTGCAAATTTCAACCAAATAACTCGATTTTTGTAGCGCGGTACAATTTTAGGCGTTTTATCAAGAAAATAAATGAAGAATTTTAGTAGACGAAATGACGTGGGCTGTTGAATAGTGGGCTTGGGTTTGTGAATCCTAATATATGTATGTTGACCTTTTCAAAATGTCAATAATTTTCGAGTAGAAGAACGGTTTTTAATATTCTAAATTTAACCCGATAGGAAGTTTGTTAGTTCTAATCGCTTTAGTATTAAGTTATTCTTGAAAAGGAAAATAAATAAAATGTAAATAATAATAACAATAATATATACAAAAAGTATAAATTTGGACACAAAGTTTAATAATAATACTTAAAGTGACATAAAGTATCGGTCAATAATTAGCGGGACTATGCAAAAGAAAAGCAACTCTTCTTTCCAGTATTCGAGTCTATCCATCAATACACTCTCCTTGAAGTGTAATATAGTCAGTATAACGGTTTCCTAGCACTTCAATGAGACGATTTTGGAAGACTCTCAAAATGTCCTTCAATTTATCGTTTGATGCAAAATTTTCCTCTCAAAATATCCTTCAATTTATGGTTTGATGCAAAATTTCCTCTATACCATGCTGTTAGATTTACAAGCCCATTATAGTTTCTTGCGGCCATATCAGAGGTACGCAGTCAGCAGAGTAGTAATGCGGACTTAAATTCAAGCAACTTTACCAATGAAGCCATCGACTTTTGATGCAAGCATTTGCTGCTGCATTTGTTCCACTATGAGCAGAAGCGGTATCCATTTGGAAAGCCACTTTTTGAGGCAAAAATTTTCACGCAGTATATTTTTGTAATGTCTTTAAGACATCATTTACCTCTTAAGTTTTCACTTTCCGAGTATCGGCAATAAATTTCAAGAATTTTGGACGTTCATTATATTTATTATCAAGACTATCGGTATGAGCGACTTTAAAGTCAGTAAACTACAAACAAAATTTTGCTTTCGAGAGAAAAGGGCAAACGTAACATTTTGTTTAAGCTGTATTTTTGCTCATGTACAGTTAACATACGAGGTCCATGTTTTCCCATTATTTTGAAACAAACAAAAACAGAGTCAACAAAACCCGGTATGAATTGTAAAGACATGATGGCATTGATATGAAATTTTGATAGGCGTCGTCGGAGTGCTGGCACTTTTCCAAAAGCAAAATATATTTTTTATGTTTTTTTTTACGAGATGACATTTACATGCCAGTCCCAGGAATTATTGACCGACATATTTTATGTATACATTTTTTAAATCATATAAAAATAATAAAAATAGAGAAAAATGCAAATAAAATTCTTAAGAGTCAAATTCTTATTTGTTTGTACTAAACGTTTAAAGATTTTAAAATATTTTTGAATTAAAATAAATATCTTAACATATTGTTTTCTGACACATCATCATCACCATTGCAGACGTATTATGTATGTTTGTGATTGTGCGTATGATCGACTTGTACCAACAACAACATGATAGAAAAAAAATGATTAAAATTCAATATAAATATCTTTAAATGGTAGTTTTGTCCATACACTTATCTAAATAAATATTTAATAAAAAAAAAAACTAATACTTAAAAGTTTTTTTTTTTTTTTTTTTGAACCAACAACAACATGATAGAAAAAAAATGCTTAAAATTCAATATAAATATCTTTAAATGGTAGTTTTGTCCATACACTTATCTAAATAAATATTTAATAAAAAAAAAAAAACTAATACTTAAAAGTTTTTTTTTTTTTTTTTGGAAAAAAATCATTTCAAATATGATAATTGTTTGTAAGCTATTGCGAATAAAATCAATTTAAAAAAATTCTAAAATATTTTAGAGGATTTATATAAGAGAGATTATGTACTTACTGTAAATCGAATCTTTTCATAGTCATTGTTTGGTTGGATATGTTGTCAATAAATTTACACATGTAAGGTTTTTTGCATAACATCAATACGGGAGTTTTTTTTTTTTGGGAATCGAACGAATTAATGTCACTCAGCATTTTTATTCCCTTCTGGTCAATATTGACTCTTGACGAAAATCGTTGTCCACATCTCCATTGTAGATAACAAGTATAAACTAGAGTACACTATGAAGTTTACTTTAAATGTACAGTACGCTACACTAATTTCACATAACCCAATTTCGATCTTAATAGTACCACATGTTCTTGTAACGGATCATACCACGATGTAACTCGTAGTCACTTATGAGAATAATGGGAATGAATAAAATGTCATTGTTTTTCTTTATATAAACAAACAAGTTATATATACAAACATCAAATATTGTATACAGATCATTTAAAAGGTCTACCCCAAACTTCTGTCCGTCCCTGTTATAACCAGTTTCAACAAGTACGCGTATCGCATATTTGACTCCCTGTTTTTACCACTGAATATATACATACAGACTGACCTAGGAAGTGAGCTAAAACGAAGATGGTTTATGTTAGTATTAAGTGAGATGCGACTGTGCATCCGTGGCTACTGATAAAATTTATTTCCATCACTGAATTTTGTACGAATTCCAACAAAAAGCATGCTAAAAAATGTTCAGTAAAAGTACAGTTTCTCATAGAAAATGCCCAAGATAGTCCAACAAATTCCAGATGAAGCCGACCTTTCTGATTAACCAAACTGTGATCGATGATCACCTGCCAAGATCATGTTAGAGCAAGATATTTTTTCGGTAACATTGCAGATTGCGGGAAGTCTTGGCTCAGCTCGGATCATGTAGAGCTCGGATCAAACTAGAGTTTTCTGTTATTCTAAAAGAGGACAAAGCCATGCGGGAAAAAATAAAAAAACTTAAGTTGAAAGTCAAACGAAATTTAATGACTCTCGTGGCCCGAGTAACCTTAAGGCTTTTTTCTTTCGTAGTAAGCTGAGTAGACTCTGGTTGACTAAACCTTTTGAAGTTTACCGGCAAATTTTATAAAGCCACCTTTGAGTTACATTTGCGTTACTCCTTCTGTTAATAATCTGTGTAATGTGAAAATATTCAAATCTTACTCTGCTCTGATTACAGCTTCGTAACAAATATTTGAGACCTTCCTTGAGAACCCCTTGAAAGCTTCTCTTATCAATGCACTTTAGACCTTCAACTTTAGCTTTCTTGCCAGCAAATAACTCAACAGAATCCGTTTCAAACGCCGTCGCTTTTTGCGGCTTCGATTTGTTTTTTGCTGAACTAAGCTCCAAAAACGTAGAACTTTCCAATATAATCTTTAGGTTTTCCAGAAAAACTAAATTGACTTAAATGTTTTCTTTTTTTGTCGTTAGGAAGTAAGTAGTAAGAACTGCTTCAAATATTGCTTCACACGATTCTTTCGATATTAATAGAGGTCCAAGCAAATTCTTTTCGTTTTTGTGATAAAATTCAACTTTATTTAAAGAATACTTGTTGCAAAGCTTAAGAAACGAAACATGCAGCATCATTTTGCGATTTATCGGATTGCTTATAGCGTTTCCACTAGCGGAAACTTGCCAGTTTAGCGGCGAAATAATCATCGACTCATTTTCGCACATCTTCAATTTCTGTGAATCGCTGATCATTGGGAACATAACTGCATCGATCCGAATCAGTGGCAATCGGAAGGTACTTGGTTTGAAAAATATGCAAAGTGGGGTAAAACTTCCTAACCTAAACTGAAAATTATTTCCTTGGTTGCTTTCACTAAATCCAGAGAGACATAAGCGAAATTCATTATTTTTGGCACAAAAATTTCTTGACCAAAGTCTTTGCAAACCACTTTCCAATGGTTTTATAGTCTGCTGAGTTTTCATTCCAAACTAATTCATGAGCCATTTCGTTAGCTTGTGCTAGATTCTTTCCATCTTTAATTTGGTCAAAAGTAGAGAATATGTAGTTCCATAAATGACATCCATCTCTTTAAACTTTGACGTGCACTGGACGACAGCTTATAAACAACTGAAACTTACATCGTACAGTCACCAACACCAAAAGTTATTTACATCTGAAATTTTGGGAGCACTGAAGATGTCGGGTACGTTTTATGAAACCACTGATACCAGCGGAACGAATCTATTTATACAGCTAATATGTTCCCGATCACATTGTTGACGCAATTGCAAGAAAACTCTAAATTTATTTCCCATAGGAAGAATGACAGTTAGATTGATTCAATTTTCTTAAAACTAATGAACCCGTTTTTTTTTTTTTTTTTTTAACTTTCCAAATGAATTCCTAACTGTTACTAATGCAAAGATAAATTTAGTATAACTCCGAAAGGATAAAACTTTATGCATATGGTTGCAATGTAAAGCGATTGCATTCAATTTTTGTTTTTCTAACATTTAGAATGATTCGATTTTCATTTATAATATGTACGGGATTTAAATAATGAATACATTTTACTCTCAATTCTGAGGAAAATAAAATATTCATCAATGTAAAAATTTTGTATTCACTTTAGCATATTTTATTCGAAATGACATTATAACTAAAAAAAAAAAAAAAAATTCTTTACTTTTTATTATCCAAAAAAAAAGTACATGCTTGGAATTAATTAGAAAAGGGAAAATAGAGTAGAATCCAAATATGTTGTCAATAAAAACTTTTGTCAAACGCTCACACTAGTCTTATAGTAACATAAAAATAGAATACGTAAGAAAACAATCTATGAGTTTTTCAAATATTTTTCATCCTGCAAAGAAGATAAAGAGTTTTTGTTTAGAACAACTTTTCAGTATATTTTACCAAGAAAATGATTATACCAAAGAAAATTTCTATATTGTTCTTCGATTTGTAATTGATACACCTACAACACAACACGCATAGTTAGATACCTTTCTTATTCATATCATACATCGATCAACTTCGTTCAATACTATTGGACTATCTTCAGGGTACCCTCACGATGTTAAACTATTTTCCTGCTTTTCCTTGAAACTGCACTCATATCACCTCTAATATCTTTTAGACAATTTGGTTGCATGGTGGTCGTGAAATTTTCTGAAATTAAATCTAAAAAATGCTTGAAACTTCTTTTTCAAACCGAAATTCATTCACTACTGAATATTTCATCGATTCACGAAAATTGCAAAATGTGGATTTTGTTCGACCAAAGACTACGTTTTAGTGTCTACGTGGAGCTCTCGTGCTATGAAGCTAGGTTGGCGGAAGGTATAACTAAACTGTGGTACAAGGAGCTTGGCAAGTCTTACGTTACAAAAAGGCTGTGTATGAGACCAATACTTAAATAAGCCTCTGTTGTGTGGCCTCCTTGCTATAAGTGCCATGTAAACTCAATAGAATTCGTTCAAAAGCAATTCCTTTTCTTTGTCTTTAAGAATTTGAGTTGGGATACTTTACGAAAATACATTGCTTTTGTTGGTTTTGTCGTCGCTTGACGAACGAGGAAATAAACCGATGTATAGATAAACAAATAAACACACAAAAGGAGACAGGACTAGACAAATAGACAACGCAAGAAGAATTAACCAGATGAACGGATTATCCGACTCCACGTACCGCAAAGCGTTAGTTTAAAATGTAATCAATTCCTGCTAATTAGGTTTTACAAAATTATTCTGTTACGAAACAGACTAATAATACAAAAAGTGGAGTTAATTGTAAAGTTTATCATAATTCATATAAATATTGTTATTGAAGAAATATTGAAAAATATTTTTTACTTCTGAGTATTTCTCGGCTTTAACTTTAAATGTCTCCTATTCCCCATGTCCCATATCCGACACGGGGATGGCCTGAAAGTATTGGGTAAAGAGAAAGAGAGTTTAAAAGTGACGCAGCCTTGTGGCTCTACGCCCATTCGGTAAGTCTTATGTCTTTATCGGCTAAACATTCATTATAGCTCCAACTTGGCTCTATTGCACTGACTTGCTAGTCGCCATTTTTATCTAATCGGTTATGATAAAATCCTAACATTGGCTTCGAAAAATTTTTATTGCATTTCGTGTTGAACGTGTTTTTTCTCTCGACTTTTGACTGCTGTGTTGTAAAACCGTTCTGTGTTATTTATTTATTGAAGCAAAGTAAATGAGTTAAATTAAATTATAATTCAACTGGTTATGAAAAAATTCAAAAACAAATACCCTAACTAAGTTCTCGTAACTAAGTTTGCATAGCAGCATTTTATAGAAAGCATAAATAGAAAAGAAAAACAAACAATAGTCAATTATAATAAAATAGCAACAGCAAAAACAACAAAAAGGGGGAGATGCTTCGCATTCTAATTTAAGATAGCAATTTTTAGTTTATCAAATAACGACGACATCTTACTTCATAAAAATTATAGCAGTCGTTAAAAAAACTACTTGCAACTCGGAATGGGCGATTCCTACGATGATAGTTGGTACAGTACTATGACAGCTTCATAAGATAACATATTTGGGCTAATTTTGCTAAAATAGAGACATTTATCTCATTTAATAGAAATAGAGACCTGGTAATGGTTATACCCTATACCTTCTGTGGTGTAAAGGCTTGTAACTTCGCACGAATCTGAGCATCATGCAAAAAAACTTGAGAGAAATCTATCTTTTATTATACTGCTTGATTCAAAATAACATTCGGAAGCGATCCAAGCTTGTCTGTCCGTCCGTCCTTATCTAACTTGTTTTTTTATATTAACCCTATAGGCCGCAAATTTTCGATGTACTTTGATGAAATTTAGTACACTGACGTGTCTTGGCCCAAGGACAAACGCTATTGAAAATGGTTCAGATCGGACCACTTTTTCAAGCACTTACTACATAACACTTGATTTTGAAAAGCACATAAATACCTTTGGGATAATGTAAGGTATTATAATGTTTTTCTTTGTTTTATAATAAAAGAAGCACCCAACCGAATCCTTCTTTTCTACATCGTAGAAAGTGCATAAGCTTAAATCGCCTCACATAAGATATTAGTGGCAGTGCCGGGCTCCATCTCAGTCAAAGTGAATTTTAAAAAATTTCTTCCTGCCAATCGCCCTTGTTATACATATAGCAGACATCACCTAAGTCATTTGTGAAATAAAAACAAAATAAAAAATTCGTTCGTTCTAGTAGGCTTGACTTTAGTGAAATCGTGTTGAAATCGTTTCGTTACAAGACTTTCAGATAGTTAGCTGTCAAAGGGGCGAATAGTCCTGTGAAGCTTGAGATTTATTTCAAGTCTTTTTCGTACATATGGGTCTATCAAAAAACGCCACCTGGTGGCTCAGTAAATGTTTTCATAAAGTTTATGAATTATTCAAATTTCGAGAGGAAATTCAACATTTTACGATCCCATACGACATTTTACGGATCCCATCCTCGATTTCGATCGTTATAAACGCAAACGTTAGCAGACAATTGGATGCGTTATGCTGACAAAGGAGAAAAACAAAAGTAAGAGAAGTAAAAAGAACGTTTTCTTAAGACTCTACCAGCGCCATCTTCGCCGTTTATTTAAAAAAAAAAATTAGAAAAATTTAATTTTTTCGACAGATGTTATCACATCGACGGGCGTTTTACATGAAGATTACTTGCATTTATCCTTTGTATATATATCTATTTTATAATGCCTACACCCTTACGACGTCAACCCAACCTTCAACAAGTGCATACAATAAAGAAATTAATTATTAAATAATTATTAACATTAATATGCCCTCGTTTTCTTAATTGTTTCCCAAATCGTTAAGATCTTCAGGTTATTACTGTAAGAACATTTCTCGAGGGCATTTTTAATAATATCTTCAAGGTTGATAAGCTTTTCTGCTTAAAATGATTTTTCCATTATATGCATAGCATTAATACAAATAAATCGCTTTAACCCAAACAGGAAACAGGTTATTTGTTTATATTTCACAAGTTAGTTAATTGAAGACCGGCAAGCAAATAGCCCTACAGTTCGCAATACTCTAAGATAATATAATTAAATTATCCTCAGGGTTTTAATGAGAAAAATAAAAATAATTCTAATTCCTCTCTTCGTATGATTAATTTTTCAAAATAACATGAACTGAATATAAAACTTTCTTTGAAATCAATCATACGCCAAAGGTTATGTGCTTGCAAAGAAAAGAAAAAATACTTAATTATAAGAAAACTTCTTCGTTCTGTAAGAAAATTTTAACTGCATTTGAACATTGCTTTCACACAATTTCTATGGATTTTATTTTTTGATTCTCTTCTCGTTTTCGTATTTATTTTATCAATTTGTTTATTTTATTTTTAGTTCTTCTACTGTGCTTAACGCTACATTTTCCACGACCACTCAATTGTAACACAAACATAAACTCAAGGAGATGTAATAAAATCTTTTAACTCAACCTACTTTCCTCCGTTCGCGACGGCTCCGTCTATTTGCCCCCAAATCGACGTATTCGAATAGGAAAAGCTACTAAAATGAAAATGTGAAAACATTTTACAATCGTAACAAATTGAATTCAATTTTTTCTTTTAAGTTAAACTCTGAATGGCTATCAAATTCAACAAATGTCTAACTTAGTACTTTGGCGAAGCATTTTTTTTTTTTTTTGTGTATTTCGAAAATTTTCTTTTATTGGGAGGAAAAATTATCCTCGCGTTTGTTAATTTTTTTTCTTCTCTTTCTTCTCTTTTTTCTATTTTTACATTATAAACTCGTCTTATTTTTCTTCTATTCATCATTTAGGAAAAATAACATTTCGCAATTGACGAGTATACCAAATTGAATCTGATTATTACTACCATAACTTACGAAACTAGTAGCGACGAACTGTTGTGATGAGGGCATACACTTTACGAAACCTGCGGGAAAGGACATCTGTTCGCCGACTTTACTACTGCCACTAACTTCTGTGAAAAGTAGAGTGTATTTACCACTTGATATTTTCAAGTGGCCTGTTAGAGAAACTCTTAGCACTGAATATACCTGCGTATTGCTTATACCTTATTTTCAGTAAAACAAATCCGTCAATATGACGCGTAAATTTTGTGAATAGTCACAGTGGCAGAAATAAGGTTTGGCGCACACACCCCGTGATTGATTAGGAATATGTTTTTAAAAAATGAGAAAAACCTGTATAGAATCATTAAAAAGATAAATTTCAGTAAAAGAAAGGTATATGCAGTCAATGACCTTAAACGTGGTAATGTCAAATAATTGGGGATAGCATCAAAAAGAATTCAACGAGAAATGCTAACGCACGTATTTAATCGTTAATTGTGGACATATTACTGAATCGATTGGGGCCACACAGGTGATTCTGGCCAGTTTTTCAACACTATATTCACGCGATCGAAAGTTATAGACAAAAAATTGTCCGTGTTCTTCGAGATTGTTTTATTTTTTCTACATTACGGACTTGTAGGTGAATAGATCACACGCTTTTTAAAAAAACATAATCCCAACCAAACAAGAAGTGTGTGTGTGCGTGCTAAATTTTAGGTTTGTATCTTCATTTCTGCGACAGTGACGATTCACAAAGTTTTCTCATCAAATTGATTGAGTTCACTAAAAATAGGTGTAACCGATTTAGAAATAACGAAGTGGGCGTGTCCCGGAAAAAAACACTTGACATATATATTTGCTGCATTAAGTCATTACAAGCCAGTATATAAAATCTGAAGAAGTCTACTTCCATATGCAGAATTTTTAAACTTGAAATCACGCACCCGTCAAATTGACGGAGCCCGTAAGTCTAATATTAAACAATAAATACGTAATGGTTGGGTGTGTATGGTTTAGATATTCATTTAGTGATCGCGTAGAAGTGGCCCTATTCCGATGTCTACGAATATCTGTAATCTTCATCTTTATCATAAAAATTTGAATTAACTTAATTTAGCTTAATTTACAAACAAGAAACTCATAACGATTTTTTTTTTTTTTGATAAAATCTCTTCTATTATAGAAAATAATTGAAATTTAAACAAAAACTCGTAAAAGATACGAAAGTCATTGTTGTAATCATTGTTTAACACAAGTCGTAAAATGTTTCATTTAATCGGAATTTATTGAAAAAAAACTTTGTAAAGATATTTGCTGGCGACTTTGGATCGATATTAAGTATACTAAGTTACAAATTATTGCAGCGAAATTTTATCACAAGAAATGAAAACTCTTCTAAATACATATCCTGGACATAAACTAACTAGAAAGAGGAGCAGAATTGAGTTGAGTTGTTTGGATATAGGTTTTACAAAATATATTCAAAATCTTAGACTTGCTTCACGTGATTCTTAATAGCACTGCACCGTATGTGAGTATATTAAGAACAGAATTAACTTAGTTTCTTTCTGAAAGGCTAGTAGTATGTGCGGCCGGCCATATTTGATCATATTCCTATACGTAAACTTTTAAGAATCAAGAGTGTCTTTTATTTCAAAATCTCACTCTACAGTGGAGTCTTGCAATCTTTTTTAACTAGTGGCGTCAAATTTGCTACGTTCGAGCTAATATATGATTAGAGAAGACATACGATTGCTGCTTAAGCTAATAATGAAAAACAGAGGAGTCGCAAGGATTATTGTACAACCATGTTTAACTTAAAATTTAAGTACAAAAAAGTATAGATGCTTGTTTCACTGTTGAGGACTTTTAAATTTTCTACCTCACACTTACAAGCGTAAAGCATTTTAACTTCCTTAGAACTAAGAAGCCAGATGGCAGCCAATTAATGAAGTATTAGTCTAACTAAGCATATACGTTCTTGGTAATGCACGTGTCTTTAAATTCTGTAGACCATCTTTTTATAAATCCAAGAATATATCTGGCTTCACTGAAATCTTGTCATGGATTTCAAACCTGGATTTTGTATCAAAGACAATACGTAAATCCTTATGACTTGACACACTGTTCACGTGGAGTAGCGATCTGGTAAAGTGGAGAGAAAGTTTACTGCCATCTGTATACATTAGAGCCCGAGAATAGTAATTGAACACAGGAGAGTCATCCGCAAATAAATGAAATATGTTAAGAATGGTCCAAGAGACCATCAGAGAAACAGAGAGAAGAGAAAGATCAGAGATGAATGAAATATCTTTAGATCAGCAAGAATTAAGGAATGCACGTTAAGTGTGACCAATGATATAACTAATGAGCCGAACAACCATATTTTTCAAAATACCAAAACAATGTAATTTATAAGCAAAGCGGCCATAATCCACTCTATTAAACGCTTTGGGGAAGTTCGTGAAAACAATCGCTCTTTGTTTGCCATTGGAAAATGCCTTATAAATTTGATTGCAAAAGTCCAGAAGATCAATGGAACTTAGCCTGCGTCTGAAAAAGCCGAGCTAACATCTAGATATTAGTAGCCCTAAAGGAGGAATGAGTTTGCCCCCAGTGATTTAAACAGTTTAAGCAATATACTAAGTTTGGTAAGATTACTGCAATTCCCAATGAATTTCCCGGGGGCGATTTTTGTATGCAAAATAATGCGGCAAAATACAGCTAATCTTTCTTACCGATGGAAAATAATTATTATTATATCACTAATTCTGTAAAATACAAACGCTTGTAATGGGAATGTAGGTATTTTATTTTTCTATTACCTTTCCTTCCCTCCAGACGGTGACAATGGCGTCGCCCCTTAGAAGGCAAAGTGTAGGAAAAACTTTGTCACTCATTTATTAATCCGCAAAAAGTAAGCATAAAAACTTAATACTTTCAGTACAGTTGGGATGAGCTAAAGATACCGGACGTTCGTATGCATTTCTCCTCTGCCTGCTAACCATTAAAATTCGAAAAGTTTTTATAAAAAACTGAAACTTAACAATAATGCGCTTACATTTTACATTTTCCACTTTCCCACGTAACATCAGTAGCACGTGGTGGTTTATTGAGAGATCGTGTATTTATTAAAGTAAGCCAATGCTATAGCGTTAACGCAAATAATCCAATACAATATGCATGGTCACATAGGCCTTTTTGGAGATTACACGATGATTGGAATTTTCTCATAATAAATTGATTTTGTCGCGAAGTGTATGTCATGTTGCAACATTTAGTTAAACCGTCGAAGGCGAACTCATCTCATCCGTGCCATAAAAAAAAAGCGTAGTCATGTTCTGCTTTGAGGATAACTGCGATGCCATTTTCTTATTTACAGATAACACTTTCCGCCCGCAAACCACTCCCAAAAGTTATTTTCGCGTACATATAAGTCTTTTGTGAACATCAGATGTATTTACCTTACAACAAGTGGGCAATAATTCCCATTTCGAAGCGATTTAAGCAAAAATAGGTCTCATCACTCATGCAGGAAACGCAACCATGACTTCATGGTTTCAGTTCTATATGCTATACAACTATGACAAGGTTCACGCAATAAATTGATAAAAATTTGATCCAAATCTCAAATAAGACATTGATACTCGGAATTACGAAATGTATAATGACCCTTGACTTTTTCATCACAGGCCTTAAAATGATAACAGGCGATAGTCTTAAAAATTGCTAAAGTAGGGGTAAAGTGCATTTTTTTAGATTCACTTCACTTTTTAATTATTAATTAAAAAAAAAAAAAAAAAACCACGTAACCAACTAATAAATCGTTTGATACTTTTTGTTTTTAATATAAACCCATTAAGAAAAAGTTAATATTAATTAAATAAAAATTTATGTACTTGCGTCGGGTATTGATTGTTAAAATAAATAAATAATAAATGAAAAAAAAAATATATAAAACAATAGCAACAACGGCAAGAGTAATTGCTATAAACACATGTCTGGCACTATAGGCATTTGCAGTCATATCATTATAAATAAATTTAATTAAAGCGATAAAATAATTAATGTAGCAAAACAATAAATGAGAAAATTAAAAATTATACGCAGGAATAAGAGAAATCAAAATAAAAAAAATGCTTTGCACAGCAGTCCCGCTAACCAGAAACCAAAAACAATTTCCCTAACATGACTCGACCAAAAATGAAAAATATTTATGAAAACATATGTAGTGGGCATATATACATGTATATATATATATATATATATATATGTATATGTACATAAAATAAATATTTATATTGATAAAATAAAAATATTAACTATTTTGCATAAAACAAGAGCAAGATTTTTTGGTCAACAAGGGCAGCAAACGTTCACCATCAACACGGCCACCAAATGCGGTTGAGCTTAAATATTTACCATAATAATTAAATATTTGCATAACATTAAAATTTATGGTAAACACTTATAGATTTATCATTAGCCAAACTATACAGTATAACGGTAAGAACGTGGGTGTATATAAATACATATGTGCATTATACGAACGAACGAATGCACGAAATCAACGGAATAAATTTTTGAGTTTCAGTTCGCGAAGATTTGAGGTTAAAATGAAAGCCAAAATTGTGGATTTTGCAAAGCCAACAAAAACGTAAATAAATAAATAAATAAAAATATGCGATATAAATATTGCGTATATATATATATATATATATATGTATATAACAGCGGCGGCAATTTTTTAAATAATTTATTATCTGAAGTGAGAATAATAATAATAAGAACAACAAAACTAAATTAATTTACCAATTTAATAAAACCATTTATAACCAGCAAATTCCATTTCAAGCGAATAGACATTTTATGAAACAATATGTAGGCAGACGTATTTATATATATGTATTCATATGTATTAATCAAAAAATATCGGGATTATATTAATCTTGCAATGACGTACACATTCTACATCAATTACAATAAATATATTGTAATCGGCCAAGACCGTTCATTAAATACCGTACACTACTTGTCCTAATACAATTCTTCATTTACTTTGGGGATAAAATATCAAGAATTGTACCCTGTTTCCATGCCAAGTCATACCTTTTATTAAAACCCCTATCTTACGTAGGGACCAAAAAATAAACCTATATGGTCAAAATTCGGTATATATATATATATATATATATATATATATATCTGTACATAGTCAATTTTTATGCCCAATTGTTATTATGGACAAATTTAAGCCTTTTTGCATTGCAAAGGCCCACTTTTCGTAGGATACAGTTATATGGGAAGGAGTCAAAAATACTGGCGCGCCCACCGCAAACTTATCTCATCAACTTTCCATACCGATATCCTATTACTCAGCGAGTTTTATCGAGCAATTTTTCATAAAAAGGCCGTATAAGAAGAGAGAAAATTTAAGAGAAAATTTAAGAGAATTGAAAAAAATTTAAGAGAACAAATGTAAGAGAAATTTACGAGAATTTAAGAGCAAATTGAAGAGAATTTTAAGGGCATTTTTTAAGAGAATTTTTAAGAGAGAGAGAGCGCTTCATAGCTATTATTATCTAGCTATAATTATCTATTATTATCGCATAATTCCCCAATTCTCATCCTTTCTGCTTTTTGCGCAACACTCTAGCTAATGTTGATAACATTTCAGTTATATTTATATGCATGCAAACAAAGTATTCTAGATCAGCATCAAGAAAATTTCCTTTTAAAAAATTCTCTTAAAAAAATTCTCTTACAAAATTCATTAAAAATTCTCTCTTTCAAAAATTTTTTTAAAAAGTTATCTTAAAAAATTCTCTTAAAAAAATCTCTCTTAAACAATTATTGTAAAAAAATTCTTAAAAAATTCTCTTAAAAAATTCATTTAAATTTTCAACAGCAATCGGCCTGGACCACCCGGAGAATATATACAATGAACACGCGCAGAGACGCACATAAAGAAGAGCACACATGGGTAGATTGACTCAGGGTGCGATACCGATGAATGTATGTTGCAGACGCTTCAAGAAAGGAATAAAATTTTAATATCCTGTAAGATTTGATAAGCGTTGTCGGTTTTTAATTTTTGTGAAGGTACCGTAGGATTACCAACTATGTATACGCACAAATATGCATACCCTTATTGATTGTAGGTTGTGAGTAACGCGATAGAAAGCAATGAATCAGCTAGTTGCTGCACAGCAGCTGAGTGCAGAGCAGATGCGAGCTGTGGCGGTGCTGCAACTGGGTATATACTATACATATATATATATATATATATAATTATATATAGTATATAGTACATTTTATATATATACCATATACACTATATATATATATATATATATATACCATATACATTATATACATATAGTACACTACATATAACATATACTATATTCTAATTTATTAACGGAACTATGTGATGCCACTAACAATTGCCTTCACCAACTCATTTATTAAGCAAAAGTTTTTCATAGCTCTGACGAATATCTCAATCTATCGCTATTATTTATTGTGGATGAGTTATGACTATCCGCCTTATTCTGAGCGGCCTCCTAATTAAGCCTTTTTTACACCTTCATTTATGATTTTCATAAATTAAGAAGCTTGTGTTAGTGCAAAATTGATATTAAAGCATTTTTTTATTGTCACTTTTGGTTCGGAAAACGTTACTTGATACCAAGTGACCCAAACCGTGACAAACGAATTACAGCAGGCAAAAACGAAGAGTTTTCTCTGACATATTATAACTGGCGAAGGAAAGTGAATATAGTACGACAATCCCAAGGACAAAAAGTAATGGGTTTGTCCAAAAGACATTGAAGCGGAATATTTATGGCCACAAAGTTTGCCTGTGCATATGGTGAAATCAGCAAGCTTTAGTGCACTACAAGGTGTTGAAAAGCTGCCCAATTTTGTGTGGCCAAATTGAATTTTGCTCTTATTCGAGATATTTAAAAATGCAGAAGTTGAAAGAAGAAGAAAGCTCAGTCCGCTGGCAATATTTTAGCCTGCATTTGCAATAAAAGTCAGACTCATTAACTGTTTTGATTATTCAGAAATCCACATAAGCGAATACAACATAAAGAAAACTTATTTTTAACTGATTATTTTGATAGACTTACTCCTGTGATTCTTAGCCAACTTAGTTTAATAAGCACTTTTGTTATCATAGAACGTAATCGTGGCCGAATCAATAAAGTTATATAATAAGATGGTTGTACTGACAGCAACAGTCTCACTTATTGGTTGGCTTCGTTGACAAATCTTGCATTAGACTGGACGCAGAAGGTTGGGGAATACATTTGTCCTTCGCCAACAAATATTCGATATATAGGTTATAAGTCATGTGTACTTTTTATCAGCACACTTTGCAATAAGAACCGAAATAGTCCGCTCCTTTTAGTCCCGTAGTAGATCCACAAATTATAAGGTGGGCTTTAACGGCATTAACAACAAGTCAAGCAAGAGTGATCAAGAAACTTAGCTACGATGATGGCGCGAGCATATTGCACATACGAGAGGGATCAAAATTTTCTACTCTGTTTGGTTTTACGCCAAGTCTGCAAAACGGTAAAGTGGACTCTGGCGACAAATAACAGGGCGCAGAGCAATAAAGTAAAGTAAGTGTGTGAACGACTAGGAATGACATTTAAGAGTACAATTAAAGTGGACAAAATTACAATTTTAACTGCAGTAACACTGCAGTTTCTTCTTGGGCAAGCAAATATTGGGAAGGATATTAACCGTCATAAGCAAATCCGTCAAAAAGTGAAGAAGTAATCTTAAGCTTGCGTAACTATTAAAAAGAAAAGACGAAAGCATCGTTTAGTGACATCTCATAGATGAAATAAATATAATATTCTCTTAAGACAACAAGAAAAAAAATAGCTAGCGAGTTGAGAACTACGAACAGATAAACCAAAAACGACAAAAACGATTGAATGAACAAAAGCGATTCTGTGGACAAAAGAGGATAAATCATTTTCTCAAGTTATGATAAAAAGTCACAAAGCAGCTTCAAGCGTTAAAATAAGATTCCCTAACGGGCATTGTAGGCTTTTTCGATTAATTACATTTTGAAGATTCTATGGTCTATTTTCGAGTACATTTTTAAAGGAAAAAACAAATCATATTTTTAAAAAATATCTCACATCGCTTAGTAAATTTTTGGGCCCGTTTTCAAGCTACTGTCATTTTCTTATTCTAGTTACAAAATCATAGCCCGTAGTCCTGCGGCAAAAGACTTCAAAAGACAATTAAATTGTTTTGCGAAAGCCGCAAAACCAAAGGATGTTTCTTTTCTCTGCGTTTGAGGATTTTTACCTGTACCTGCAAAAATCCAAAAATTGAAAGCAAGAAAGCTAAGTCTACATTTAGTCGAATTTTAAACGATTTACATTGGCTTTGAAATTTTAAAAAAATCCATTTATTTTTTTTGCATTTTTTTGTCTACTACCACAACATTTCAAACATATTTCCCCATAATTTCCGATTGAACAGAATAAAATTCAACACCAGAACTGTAGAACAAGTTTGAAAATTCCGCTGCTTCAAACCTTAAGCACTTTTGGCTCAAAACTCGATGTATAAAAAAAGTTAGGTACGATTTCTTAGATCTAACGTACCGATCTAATTGAAATTGTGCTCAGTTCATCTAAATGGGATTGACTTCTAGTTGAGCAAGCATTGATCACAAACTAATTTGACAAAGCAATGAATGCATAGTAGACTTAGACTTAACGAAAATTGCAATTTTTTATAAACAACGTTTCCAAAAAATTGAAATTTCAATTTTTTTAGATCGTTCGTTCAGTCGTGCGATATATTTCCTTTTTGGATTTTACGTAAAGCTATTAAAAGATGTCCTCTCCACCTCAAGAGCACTATTGTTTTTAAAAGCCCTTCGAGAACTACACCCCACAGCCCCCCAATCCCTGAGTTTGCAATATTTCTAAACAAAAACTTTACAAAATATTGTTAAATTTTATGCTTAGTTTGAATGAAAGAATTCTTTTATTGTAATAAAAAAAATCTACAAGAAATGTTCTGTGTTTATGCCCACCACTGTAAGATGAGGGTTTTTTCCCAAAACGAATCTTTAGAGACCCTATAAAGTATATATATTCTTGATCAGCGTGAAATCCTAAGTTGATTTAGCCATGTCCCTCCGCCTGTGCGTCTATGTAGTGTGTGTTGTTGGCACTCTTCTTATCGCAAAAATGAAGATATCGACTTAAAATCTGATACAAACATTGGAAGTTTCTGTACGCAAATTGGTATTGAAAATGGCTCAAATCGATCGGAACGAAAGCGTGCAGTGAAGCGTAAACTGAATTCAACTCCGTTTTTTTTTAACCCAAATTTTTCGATTTTTTTGCTCGTTACTCGAAAATTATAAAAGTTGATAGGGTAAAATTTTCCAAATTTATTTTGCGAAACATTCTACTCCTTACGTGCAAAAATGGAAAACATCCGGAATGCCCAAACAATGTTACAAGTGATTAAGTTTTGTTGTTTTTCACTTTTATGAGGTTCTATGCCTATTTATCATGGGGCAAACAATGTTTAAAACTATTTTGTACCCTCCTTACGCGAAGATATATTATCTGCCTAAAAATCGGTTAATTTTAAAATGAATATGATAGACACCGCGGTCACTTTTTTGTTAATAACACCAGCGATGTGGGGAACTTGAAGAGTAGAATGCGAAAAACACATTGGCGGGTATGCGAGATTTAGACCCCGCCGAATATAACTTACTAACTTGTTACTCTTCGTAAACAACGTAAATCCTTCCTCCTTATTTCAGTTCAGAGTAACGTAAAGCGATTTTCCTTAGAGCAGTAAACCTTTATTGCAAGAGCAAAATTCAAATGATTAAAAGCTAATAATGGTAGCTCGTAAACTTTGATTATCTGAATCGATCCACTAAATATTCAAGAATGATATACAAAAAGCTTTTTTCAAACTGCAACGGCGATTTTTCGCGCAAAATGGCTACTTAAAGCTATCGTAGCGTAACTAGTTTTTCGAACTGATCCAATTTCTATATACCTCCATACCCAATCGATTAACTGCTGATTCAAACTGGAGCTTCAAAATAATCTTCTCTAGTGAAACATGTAACAATTTTTTGGATTTTCTAAAGATATGAAATCTGTAGCCTAAAGGTAGCTTGACTTTGTGCAGCACTTGTGGTGTAGGAGTATATTAAGTTTGTGCAGATGTAAGCAACACCCAGAAATACCTGGGATACACCCCTCCTTTATTATACCGATCGTTTCAGAAGTTTTTCATATTTGTCTTTCCGTCCGTCTTATTTTCTTTTATTCTACCTACAGGCCGCAAATTTTTGAGACATTTTGATGAAACTTGTTACACCCACGTAATTTGGCACAAGAAAAAACGCTATTGAAAATGGAACGGATCGAACCACCTTTTCGACCACTTTCCACATAATACCCTAGTTTGAAAAGTCGTCATAGGCAAAATATAGGATAATGTAGAGTTGTGTAGAGTATTTAATGGCAGGCTATGGCCCACTGTAATATTTTTACTTATTTTCAAGTATTTTTATAAAATCTTACAGGCGTTTTATTAGATTTTGAATGAAATTACACACACATCGCACATACATTCTAAATGAGGAGTTCTTCTAACTAAAAAGGATAATTTAGCGAGACTTGCTTCATAATTTTTTGTTTTTTAAATAGTAAATCCACAAATGTGCAAACATTATTCCTCCAATAGGTTGATTAATCTTCGATTAGTATATTCGATGAAAATTACTCATAATTTGATACCCATACATAATTGATATATTCCTTGCACTTTTTGATCATAGCAGCATATATACTTTAGTTCACATATATATATATAGATTGTTGTATTCCGTTTAATTTCGATATTATTTTTCTCATTGATTTTAATAAATAGTTGCACAGTGCAATAATTCTACAATGTGCTATGATAAATTGCATCCACACATACTTCCATACTACCAATAAGCAATATGCGTATACATGTAAATAATCAAGCATACCTCTGCACATATATGCATTCGCAATTAAACGACAATCATAGTACTTAATAATAATTGCAGTCGTGTATTTATAATTGAATTGTTTACAATTACATTTATTGAAACATATGCTTAATGCATACGCAAGCATACATACTACAGTTCAGGCATTTAGTTGAATTTTCAGAATCTATTAAATCCTAGTTATTAAAGTTTTCCTTTTTCTCCCTCGCTTGCGCTTGCTTCCCTTAAGCCTGTAATGAATTTATACCAACTCTGCTGGTAAGTCATATTTAAATATCTGAATTTTAAACAAAAAACGCTTCGGAATTTATTTATTATTAAGTTACTAAATACGTATATATATTGTAGTTTGAAAATAAACACAAGTGAATTAACAACAACAACAACAACAACAACAACAACAACAAGCAAAAAAAATTCAAATATTACACTTTTTCTCAACCGTTTACCACTCACTACTGCAGTTTCCCACCATTTTATTGCATTGCCTTCTTTTATATCCACGAAAACGTTTTAATATTTGGTTACGTATGCTCTGCAGTGGAACAATTTATGGTCAAGTTGAATGTATTCGCGTTATAATATGCGGCTTAACTGCATACGTGTTATAAGAAACCAAAAGAAAATTACAAAACCGTAGAGAGCATGAAAGATATATATTGACCGCACTTACTCTAAAATGAGCAAAAAGGAAACAAAAGAATTATTCTTATTTATTTGTTGTAAAAAATCTAAAAAAACCTAAAAAATCTGCAAGATATTTTTGAAAATTCTACGCTTTTTTTGTCCACTCAGTTTTAAATGGAAAATTAGAAAACAGTACAGTGGGACACATCATAAATAAGTACTTTACACTACTTCGCTTAGGGTGTTATATGGGGCCTGGCTGAAAAAGTGTTCCAATGCGAGTCAGCGTTCGCCGTTGGACCAAAACATATCGATGAACCAAACTTTATCAAAATATCTGAAAAACTTCGACTTGTAGGTTAGACAGACAAGCAAGCTTTCCAGAATCACTCTTAAATCGATCAATATAATAACAGAAGGTGAGTCTATTTGAAGCCCTTGCACACATTCATACAAATGTGATGGACAGACGGACCAGTAAGCCTTTCAGAATCACCTTTAAATCGATCAATATAATAATAGAAGGTGAGTCTATTTGAAGTCCTTGCAAACATCCGTACAAATATGATGGACAGACGGACAAGTAAGCTTTTCAGAATCACTTTTGAATCGATCAATATGATAAATGAAGGTGAGTCTATTTGAAGTCCTTGCAAATATGATGGACAGATGGACAAGCAAAGTTTTTCAGGACCACTTTTCAATCGATCGGTGTAATAATAGAAGGCGGATCTATTTGGAGTCCTTATGGGTGTTGCATACATTCGTACAAACTTAATGTATCCTTGTACCATAGATGGTATAGAGTACAAAAGATGAGCTTATATCTCCTATTGTTGGAAAGCGCAAAATAGTTCGTGATTTCAATAAATATACAAATTAATAGATAAGTACATACATTAGTTTATAGTGATGACATCCCTAACATGCCTTCTTGTTTTCTTATCTCTATACTGATCATTAGAAATTTCATTGTGTTCTGTTCATTTTAAGCGATAAAGTTAAAAGCACTTTTTTTAATACTCCAGCTGCGCGGGTCGTTTTGTTTTCAACACCTTTTTATCGAAACAATGAACTTTGCGAAGTTTTCGTGGTTTTCAGTACGTTCACGTTTCCGTCTGTCCGATTGAGCAGTATCCAAGAATGTAAAAGCCCACAATGAAACGGGCATCCGTGCTGCAGCTAAAACACAAGATATGATTCGAAAAGAACTGTGCCTATGTTTTATTTATTTATTGTCTATATATTTTGCAAAGTATTATATACTCGCCTGTATTGAAAACTCTGCTCGCAAATGTGCGTACGTTTTTTTCCACACCTTTTGTTTTGCATACCGATTTGTAATCTACTATTAACACATTCGCGGAATTTCAATATAGTAATCAGTCGAAAAATTGGTTATGTGTAATCGTTGATGTTATAGCATTCTTTGCATGTCTAACCCTGTGGACTTCTTGAAAGTACCTAGAAAAGAGAATATTCATATAATATTTAACTTTACTAAAGCGACTAAGCTAACCGTCTAGGGAAGCCGATAGTCCATGTTGCTAATGCTCACCCTACTTTTTAGTCCTGAGCAAGTTAGGTTAACTCTATTAAAGCGTCTAGGCTAACTCTCTAGGAAATCCGATAGTCCATGTTGCTAATGCTCATTCTAGTTTTTAGTCGTGAACTAGTTAGGTTAACTCTGCTTAAGCGAGTAGGCTAACTATCTAGAGAAGCCGATAGTCCATGTTGCTATTGTTCATCCTACTTTTTAGTCCTGAAAAAGTTAGGTTAACTCTACTAAAGCGTCTAGGCTAACGCTCTAGGAAATCCGATAGTCCATGTTGCTAATGCTCATTCTAGTTTTTAGTCCTGAACTAGTTAGGTTAACTCTACTTAAACGAGTAGGCTAACTATCTAGAGAAGCCGATAGTCCACGTTGCTATTACTCATCCTACTTTTTACTTTTTCAATAATGAAATTCAAACCATTGTTCATAAATTCCAAACTCAAAATAAAAAGAAAATTAAAAAAAAAACTTTTACTGCGAGGTAATATATGATTTATGCGATATATTTTATGATATCTAACACGCATACGGTACTTATATTAAGAAAATTTTTATAACTTACACGAGATCAATCAATAATTTTACAAAAAAACTTGAAGGACTTACGGAAAACAACGAAGAACACTTCTCTTACCCTTAGGAGAATATCTAGCATTTCCTTTGTCAGATAAGTCTCGTTAAGGTGTATGTCTTAATAAGAATTTTTCAGCCTAAGGTTTTAGTTGCCTCAGTTAGAAATGCGTGCTAAATAGCAGAAACGATGTCAATTAAATCATAAGTTATTACAGTGAATGCGGGCGAGGTTGGTTTAACTTGTCAGTATTTGAATTTGATGAAATGACCAAAGTCGGACTTTCTACTATGTTAATAATTGCATTGACCTATAAAAGGCGGACTGATAAATGAGTAGAGTAACTTGACTGAATTCTCTTATTTTTTCAACCAATATTTTAGATTTTTTTTTTTTGTCGTTATCTTTTCTTAAAAAATTTCTTTTGGATTTATTTTAAAATATTTTCTGAACGTTCCGAAAATACATCTTGAATTTATTGCATATTTGTTAATTTCATAAATATTTAAATTTGAATTCACGCTTCATAAAGTATTGTCACGTACTTAATCTCAATTTCATTTGACATCTTTATGTATATACTGGCCTCGGAAATTAAATTTTTTTTCAACACTTCCTCTCTCTAATACCGAAAGAATTTAATTTAGAAATATGCAAAATAATTGAGAAAACAGAAACAATTTTCAAGCGAACGTTTAACTGGTGTATACTGAAATGAATTTAATACCCGCTGAGTATTCGAACATAGCAAATCTCTTTGAAATGTCAAGAAAATTTCAATTAATTTTTGCACTTTTGACACTCGATATACTCTACTAGACTAGACAGCAATCGAGGGGTAAAGAAGGAAAGAAATATGCTTACACAAAAGAATCAAACAACTGTAAAGAGATGCTTGGCTGCCCATGCCTCTCTCTCTCTCTCTGTTTCTCTCTCTTTCTGTCTCACGTTCTCCCTCTCTTCTATCACACTTTGCTTTCGTTGCGCGCTACCACTAACTGGCGTATAATATCTTTATACTTGTTTACCGACGGCGACGTAATAGTTGGAAATTTTGAAAACAGCTGCCAAAAAAAAAAAAATAAATAAAAAAAAAAAATTTAGGAAAAAAGAAAACGAAAACGAAAAAGAACTTACAGCCATTGCCTATTTTAAATACTGTTTGCTTTCGCCTGACTTCGTTCTTTATGGGTGGGTATTAAAAGTCAACATTTTAAAACAAATACTTGGCACTTGGAAAACCTTCAAGTTGCTGCAAAATAATTGCTAGTGGAGCTAAGAGAATCATTACAACTTAAATATTCTAGCAACGACCTAATGCAAAAATACCAACACAAACGAAGTCAGTTAAACAATCAAGTCAGCTGTCAACTAATTTTTAACTAAGCATACCATATTCAGGCATTCAGTGCTGCTGCAAAATTGCAACAAAGGCTCGCTTCTTCTCTCGTTGACGTAATGAAAATGCACACATAAATCCGTTTAACATACAATTCCAATGAAATTTGTTAAAGCTTTTAACAAACGGAAAAACTCGGTGCCAAATGTAAGTTCGAGAAAAACTTAACGTAATGAATTTTTCCTTTTTGAAAAGAACGAAAAAAAAAAAAAATTGTTTTTTTACTCACATACCGATTTTAATTTTCGTTGAAGGAGTAAAAGAGTCAAGATTGGAAAAGCGAGGACCAAAGCATATGCTAATTTCTAAATCATATTCAATCCAATATTTGATCGTTTCAAAGCAAAATTTCAATCATAGTCTTAGTTTAAGCTTAATAAGGTCTCTTCAGCACGTCTCCATAGGTTAAAAATATAAAACTTTTATTTAAAATTGAAGTTTGTTTATTTGTGTTACTCATGCTGAAGCTATCAAAATCTGTAGTTATGTAGTTGCTATCATTGATCGGAAAAATACACGACTTAACATCAACTTCCCCATCTACTTAAAATTCTACTTCTATTCAATCCTAATATAGAATAAGTAAGTAACCTACAAGTCCACATCTTTGATAAAAATTAGCTCCCTATTATCAAAAATAAAGAGGACACTGGTTAGAGTTACTCCGCTTATAAGAAAAGAATTGATTAGGAGTATGTACCGTTGTTGCTTTCAGTTTCCGGATGCCAAATACCGATACTTCTTCTTTTCTTTTTATTTCTTTTGCCCCTGCCTTCGACTGTGTTCTTCCACTTACCCAGACTGCCGTCTTCTGCTGAGAATTAAACCAGAAATCCCAAACTTGGCATAGTGATGCTTAGCATTCGTTTGCAAATTTAACTGAAGAAAATGTGTGTTTAGCACTCGCGACCGCAGTTACAATTTGGCAATGGATATAACAGACGAAGTCCTCTGTCTATTTGCTTCTTTCCATAAGACATATAAATCTGGATGTCTGTCTATGTTATGCCTATCTACTGAAATAGAGCCCAGGAACTCAACATTTTGTTGAAAAAAACGATAATCAGGCAATGGATAGCGAAGACCTACTATTCTTCCAATCGCAATCACATTTCGCAAGCCATGTCTGCCCAGACTTCTGCCTACAGTTTGCTTGTTTTCTGAAATAGAGCCCAGGAACTCAATATTTTGTTTAGATGAACGAAGTAAGTCCAAGATTTGTAGATATCACTATCGGTAGAAAATGGAAATAAGTTAACCTATTGACTCGTCCACAATCATTTTTCATTTTTCTAAAATACTTGTTAACAAGATATCTATGTCAAGTTGAAAAATAAAGAAGATTTGTGTTGACCACGCCTGCCAGTCGCAATTATAAATGCAAAACTTTCTCCGGAGAAGCACACTTTGGTTCAAATTTTTTCTTAACATTTTCGTTAAGTTCAATAACCGACTAAATCGGAACACAAGCTTATTTAAATATATTTTACATGTGATAGCTGCACGACAGAACCGGTCGTGAAGGCAGATACAATCCTTTTGCATCATTGCTCTGTGCGAGCAAACTGACTAAAAATTTTGAACGCAGCGAACCTGTTATAAGGTGTATGTATTCTTCAATATAACCCTAGTGTGTCTTGTTGACGTTCACCTCGTCGCAAAAATATCGACTTTCAATTCTATAGAAACATTGGAAATTCTTGCACGCAAGCCGGTAGTAAAAATAGACGCAGCGCGATAAACTAATGTTGGTGGATATACATCGCCTCAGCCTTGCCTCAGCCCATCATAATTTTCTTATTTGCTTTCTTTCTCACTCTTAATGAAAGACCCTTTCATATCCGATATTCGTAATATGTACGACACGCTAAACGATCGACATATTAAGTGAAAAGGTTTTCACGTTATCTTGCAGTTAAATACTGTTTGTAAGACAAGTCTTTCTTCTTTTTACCTGCTTCTAAACAATCAGATTGGTCACGTTTGGAACTGGCAAGGTAAAGGTCAATCTGAACAAAAAGTAGAGACGTTAGCCTTGCGAATTAATTGCTTATTGAAAGTTCCAACTTTATCCAACTAGGGACAATATCAATCCAAAGGTTGTCATCCACTAATAACACGGTAAAGCTCTGATTATGCATTAAGTGCGTCAAAGACTTGAGGTGCTGCTGCTGCTGCTGCTTTACAAAAACATTCAAGAACATACACATTTTCTTATGCCAGCTAAAGGTTTAACATCGTAAGCTTTATTCGTCGTGAGAATTATTTAAATTAATTACTAAAACACTTTAACAACAACCGTACACCAACCATTTGAACTCAAGGAAAACTTTGTATTTATTGTGATCGTCTAACTTTCGTTGTCCTAATCGCTAATCAGAGGCGCAATAATGAGTGAGTGGACTAAGAGGGGCCCTATATAATTTTTCGAAACATTCGTTTCTTGTTATCCGTTACGAGAATACCTTATAAACTCCCCTTCCATTCTACGGCAATAGACATAAAGAATTTTGTGTTGACATTTTAATTTTACTCCATTTAAGAATAATTTATGTAACAGAGCTTTTGATTAAGCTGAAGTACCCATCGAAAGGTAACAACAACCCAAGGCACCCTATTCTAGGATTCTGCTTGTCAGAATAATCCCGCTACCATTACATTTTCCCAGAGTCGATTTGGAGATTTTCAAATTTCCCTCTAATTACGCGTTAATTCTTCATTCTCGCATTCATCATAAAAAATAAAAAAAAAAAAAATTAATTTTCTTTTTAAAATCAATTTTTCTGCTTTGTACTTATTTTTCTATTATAAAAGCTTTAAAAAAAAATCATCCTTGTCACTACCATATAAAAATTAATTAAAAAATTATAAGATGTCTGGCTTTTTCGAAATTCCACTTTATTGTCCCATTTTTAATTATGAGCATCAGTACGAGCATCAGAAAGTCTTATAAGAGTGCGGAAAATTTGTAGCAGTAGTCGTAGTAGTAGTAGCAACAGCGGCAGTAGCAGTCGTAGTAGGCGAAGAAAGAAATTTTTTATCTTTTAGTTGTGGTTTCTTTTTTACTACTTGAAATAACAGAACAACAACTAATGATGCATCGATAATGTGGCAATTAAAAATTCCAGCAACAGGCACTTGGATCAGGCACGTACTCAATATGCCATTGATAGATAGATATATAAACATACATACATAGGTATACATATATATATATATATATGTATATATAACTTAACTACAAGATTCCTGCACACACTAGTTTTCTATTAAAAAAAAAAAAAAAAGAAAATCTATGAATAGTAAAATTGCTCAAAGTAAATAACACAACGTAGGAGAGAGAGAGAGAGAGAGAGAAAAAGAAGAGGAAATGAAAAACCATAAAACATTAAACGAAGCACGTATTGCTTAAGCTTTCGAAAGTAAGTTATAAATGCAGTAAACGTGTAATTAAGTAATAATTCCTTTCAACACACAAACAAGCAAACAATGCCGTTATAATAAGTATTAGCATCAGTAATAGAAAAAATCTATTATTGAATCTAATGCTAAATAAATAAAAATTCTAGATAGCAAAATTTTCAAAATATTACTTTAACCAAACTAAACAAGGGATTTGCCTAAAGAGAAATGAAAACAAAAAAAAAATAAATAAATAAAAGAGAAAAACGTTTTTTTACACCAGAAAATATCAGTTGGCTTAGTATCTTATGAAAATTTCGCTCCTGTACATCGATTTGTTGTTAATTGTAGGTAAAGTAACGGAGTGGTTTCTGCCGATTTTCTTCTACAACAATTAAAAACATTATAGCCGGGCAAGGCCAACCATTTGACAGCCTACACTACTTTGTCTAATACAGTTATTCACTCGTTTCGGTAACAATAGACCAAAAGTTACACACTATTTTCATGCAAAGGCATACTTCGTACATGAAACGTAGCCAAAACATAGACCTACCTGGTCCAAATTCGGCAAGATTGATTTCTATGTCAATTTACTATTGTGAGCTAATTTTCACCGTGAAATATTAAAAATTATACTTTTTTACAGTAAAAAGACTCACTTTTTGTAGGAACGCTAATATGAGAGGGGGATTGAAAAATTCGCCCCAGTCGAACCAAATTTGTTATTCTAATTACCAAATACTAATACAGAGCGAGTTTTGTCGAAAAATATTGAAAATTCCAATTCTTTTTGATATAACAGATTTTCAAAGTAGGGCTTTATATGGATAGTAGTCGAAAAAGTGGATCGATCCAAATGATTTTTAATAATCAAAGCACGTCAGTATAGCAAATTTTATCAAAATTTCTTAAAAATTACGATCTCTAACTTAAACACAAATTCACATGGACAGACATTAGGCGGACGGACAGACAGATAGATAGATGGACCAACAGGCTTCACAAAATGATTCTTAATCGATCGGTATAATAAAAGGTGAGTCTATCCTTAGATCTTCTGCCTGTTACGCCCATACCAACCTAATATACCACATATCACAAGTGGTGTAGAATATAATTCGACTAATTTCGCTAATATTTGAAGTCAACACCAGGCATCTAAGACCAACTTTTATAATTTTAATTGGGTTTTGGAAAGACTAGTATCAGACAGTAAACTTAGCTAGAATGAGTAAACTTCGTAAACTAACAAAAACTTGCATTTTATTTTAACGGAAATAGTTACGAAAGTTATATAGTGTGTTCCAAAATTTTCGCAATATTTGACTTTGCCTTTCATTCATGGAGCATTACAGGAGAGAAGGATGCGTTCTCATTGTTGAAACATATTTTCAAAATAATGAAAGGTCAGCGGCCACAGTTCGCAAACTTTATCTGTCTCAACTGAAAAGAGAACAATTGCGATCACTGAACTTCTTTGAATGGGGCTATTTAAAGTCAAAGGTCTCTGCCAAGAAGCCCGCAATCACCCATGCATTCAAGGAGGCGATTCAACGCTACATCAACGACTACATTCAACCACATTTATGCAAAATAGAAACTTTCGATGAAAGAGTATCTATGTGCCAGCAAATTCGCGGTGGCCATATTGCCAATATGCTGCTCTACA
This sequence comes from Glossina pallidipes, assembly GCA_000688715.1. Taxonomy (NCBI): domain Eukaryota; kingdom Metazoa; phylum Arthropoda; class Insecta; order Diptera; family Glossinidae; genus Glossina; species Glossina pallidipes. The sequence goes on from KK499893.1 coordinate 743,448, forward strand.
CGTAACCCTTTCCTAGGCACGTTATTATTCAATAAAAAATTTTCAATTAAAAAAAGTAACTTTGTTTTTTATTTAATTCAAATCTTGCGGAGCACCGATTATTTTCTATAAGCATCTCACTTATCTTTAAAAAAGAAAATGAAAGAGCACCAAACAAATGAAAACTCGATATTTCTTAACGACAAATATATCCACTTTTATACAGATCGTGAAAATCTTTATTGTTCAATATATTGTACTTTATAAGTAGCGAGTAAAAAACACAATTTTTTTTATTTTAAACACTGAGATGCTCTCAGATTATAATGTATTCTAGACTTGTGCTGTGTTGTTTATCTGAACTGGTTCATTCTCATCACGCCCCTATTTGCAAGAGCATTTAATATATTTTTCAAATTTGAGAATGAAAACGCATTTTAGTTATCCAATGAAATTTATATGAAAAGGAAGTTTTTCCTTTGAAAATCTTTTGTTGTGATCAAGTGCATTTCCGAGTCCGTGGACATGTTACTAAAGAAAATTGAACAGGAAAGCAACTTGACTAGCGGGATATAATCTAAGAGACCATGGCCATGCTTCACCATTAAGTGTCCTGCACCACTTTATGCTTATTCATATTAGGACCTTTCACAAAAAGGTATTATAGGGAAATTTCCCGAAAAGGTGATCCGATCAAAACCATTTTCAATAGCGTTCATCCCCGGGGCCAAAACATATCAACAAATTATCTCAAAAATTCGATATTCTGAACAAGAAAGAAAGTAAGAAGACAAGACGGACAGACACACAGAGAGACAGACAAGCTTAAGTCAATTCAGAGAGCGATTCTGAATCGATCATGTTAATAAAAAGTGGGTATATCCCAAATACTTGTGGGTGTTGTGTACACCCTGCAAGTTGTGTAGAGCAATAAAAAACCTAACATATGTGTATTGAACACAATATGTGTACATTCATCTCCGTACACAAATCTACAAATCTTATTTATCCACGGGGTGGTTATAAAAACTATAATTACATTTTTAATTGGAAATTAGTTATGTGGTTGACAACCGGCAT
>KK499893.1:744693-763834 GCA_000688715.1 Glossina pallidipes
GTGTGTGTGTGTGTGTGTGTGTGTGTGTGTATACATACTTTGTATATGTGAAACTCTTCAATAAAACATATATCACTATTTGTTAAGTATCATATTATCTATAAGCTGCCACTGGCACTATTATCACATTAGATAAAGCTCTTAATAAATCGTATTCGTTCGCATTCGTATTTCTTTTACATTTCAAATGCAATCGTCTTTAAGTGGTCACATATACCCACAGAGTGTTAACGTAGGATATAGCTATAAAACAGCAGTTATTTGGCAAAGTATCTAAAAGAAAGGGTTAAGTATGCGACACATATACTATTCTATATGGAGATATAAGAAATTTTTTGAATACATTCTCTTATACATACATACACACACATATATATATATATATATATATATATATACATATATATATATATATATATATATATATGCTCGGTACGTTTACTCATATTGTAAGCCTCTCTTTCTATTTAGTCATAATATTGTAAAAATTGTCTGTATTTGTTTTAGTGTTGTAGAGATTTGTTGACAGTGATATTTTTAACAGCCTTAAGTGGTCCAGGCACCACAGCGCCAGTATTGCATTACTTGTAGTGTGTGTATGCTCGACATACACTGAGTTTGCTTTAAGGGTTTTTTCTTCGTACGCTTTCTTTTGCTTTCTAAGCTAAATATATACATATATATATACATATGTATATATATATATATATGTATATATATACATATAAAGAAATTCTTACTTTGTGTATGACTTTGTTTGTGTTTTTTTCTTTTTTATTCGCTTTTCTATTTTACTCACTTACCATTCAAGTGGTCATGTGTCTTTGTGCCTTTATTCGGTAAGCTATAGTGAACCTTTGAAGACACATATATTGTTTGCTATTAAAATATGTTAAGTATCACTTAGGGAAAGCATTACATATAGGAATCATTTTTATAGAATAAAGCAAAATTACAAAAATTTACATATTTAGGTGAAATCTGAAATTTAGATTTTAGTATAAATTTTCTCACCATTGATAACTTAAATTCACAATTGCATTCTCTAAAAAAAAAAGTCCATACATAAACAATCTAAACCCACAAAAGTGGATCTCATGTATACCTGATTATCTTTGCGTTGGCAAAGTTAGCAAAATGACAACATAAGGAGTTTCTGAATTCAGTTTATAATCGACAATCACGAACCACTGATATTATATCGGTCTTTTTATACCCTACAGCACTTGTGGTGCATGGTATATTAACTTAGTGCGGCCGTATGTAACATGCAGAAGGGCTTAAGAAAGACTCGCCTTTTATTATACCGATCGATTCAGAACCATTATCGGAACTGAGCTAAGCCTGTCTGTCCATCTGTCCATCTGATGTCTGTCTATGTAAAATTGTGCTCAAGTTACAGGTCGCAATTTTTGAGATATTTTAATGAAATTTGGTACAGTGACGTGTTTTAACCCAAGGACAAACGCTATTGAAAATGGTTCGGATCGGCTCACTTTTTCGATCACTCCCCATATAACGCCGTATTCTTAAAAATCGTTATACGGAAAAAATTGTAATTCTCAAAATTTTTCGGCAAACGTGACTAAGTAGTAGTATTTCGCAATTCTAAATTGGTATGAACACTTTGACTTGGCTTGGCCAATTTTTGGACCCCCTCTCATATAGCGAAAACTGAAGCCCATACGACAAAAAGGTATAATTTTCAACGCTTCACGATGAAGATTACATCATAATAGTAATTTAACATAAAAAAATTAACTGTGCTACCTACCCCTACTTTTTGCTCCTGCCCTATGTAAGAATTAAACATGCGCTACATTAGGTTGCGTTTTCGATCCCTTTCCCCAGAACTACGCACACGAAAAATATGCCATGCCTCTTGTTTATATATACAAGATGTAATTTTTGTGTTCTATAATAAAATTAAGAATTGTGTTATATAATGTAGGGTGTAAGGTATTTAACGGTCGGCCTTGCTCGACTGAATGTTCTTATTTGTTTAATACTCTTTTATTGTATTGAGGTAAAATGTAAAATATTTTCATCATTTTCATCTTTCCCTCTTCCAACCGTATACCGATACTCGATTATAGGAGGAAGAGAGAAAATGACCAAACGAGTACTTTTTAGAAAATTCAAACACAGCCTTTAATCTCCCTTCTATCACTTTTCGACATTTAACTGATAAAGCTAAAGATTTCAGCGATACATATTGGGACAGAAACTTTGACGATTCTGTTAGAACCCGAAGTAGATAAAACTTTAGGGTCAATTGAATCTTGAGCGCTGTATGTAAGTATACAAGCTTTCAAAATATATGTAATCTGTTCATATATCGATTTAATGTTTATTTCATTGATATGTAATCCTAAAATCTTACAAGTCCGCCAAGGTAAGATTACAATGTCCACTTATTGTAACAAAAAACTTTTAAATTTAACAAAAATTATATAATTTTTTCATTTTTCTTTCGAAAACAAAAAATCATTTTCTTTTGCGATAATGAAATCAAATTTGTTTTACATAAGTTCTAGAATGCTTCGTTCGAGTTCTTTCTCCGAGACTCACACCGCCATTTTACACCTAAGTCATCCCATCCAATTGCGATAGTTATCAAAGTTTACTTTTTTTTTCAAAAAAATAAAATTCAACAAAACCCCTTAAACCAAAAAGCCAATAGAAAATGAATGAAAAAATCTAAAAGCAAAACAAAAAGTTTTTTGATTGATACAAACTAAATATCCTTAGAACAGTGTTTTTATATTCACTCCACCGAACGAATCTTGTTTTTTATTAATGCTATTTTAGAGAGTTTTTAAAAGATTTTTTCTCCTTTAATCATGAAAAAATAACCTCATTATTTAGAATTTTATTTATGTTTTAAATAACTTTCATATTATTTATAAATCAAGAAACATAACCATGAAGAGTGCTCCGATGTTCAATTGTGCAAGTAAACTAAATGCTTCGTTGTACCTATAACATTCAAGCTTAGAATATCACAAGTCTACATACTGCTCTTTGATTTCCAAAAAGTAAACTACCACCGTCCACCATTACATACCCTACATCCCCACACCGTTGTTCATACAGCGACTTTTCACAATAGGGTGTTACACGGGAATTGTTCGAAAAAGTGGTCCGATTTGAACCGTTTTCAATAGCGTTCGTCCTTGGGCCGAACCAATTTTCTTCAAAGTATCGCAAAAATGATGATCTGTACGTAGAACACTAAAAACTCGACGGACAGATGGACATACATGACTTAAATCGGTTCAGAAAGTGATTCTGGAGGGAGCGGTATAATGAAAGGTGCAGCTATCGCAAGTCCTTCGGGGCGTTGCATAAACAAGACGTACAGACAGACATACTTAACTTAAATCGATTCAAAAAGTGATTCTGAAAGGAGCAGTGTAGTAAAAGGTGCGACTATCTCAAGTCCTTCGGGGCGTTGAATGTACTTGCGCTATATTTGCTGTAGGGTATAAAAAAAGGATTGTAAATAGCCCTAAGACATGCTCTCAATAAATAAAACTGACTTTGAAACTCTCATAGAGATTGGGTTGAAATCAATAGATATGTATATTGATACTTCGAACGTCTTCAATCGTTCCATTATTGATAATGAACTGTCTCTATGTATGAGTTCACCCAAGAACAATATATTGAATTTGAAATACATGATAAGGATTGTGAATGTCGTTATATACGAGTGATGAATGAGCGATATATGTGCATATAAGTGACTTATAGCTAATTAAAGTCCCATAAGACGAGTGTCTAAGATTCATCTTAATTTCCTTTTGATTCTTTTCTTTTTATTTTCTCTCCATTCTTTACGCTTGTTTATAAAACTTAAAAATGTCATTACATTGTTGAGATGGCGTCCAGGAAAAATGTTAACTGTTTAAGAAAAGTTAACCAAAGTTTCAACAAAACAATATTTTTATTATAAGTGTTTTTTGTTAATGTTGCTATGTTATTATGACATCTTATCGCATTAAGTCATCATTAAAAAGTTTTATAATTCCATGGAAAAATTTGTTTTTAACATTCTCTTAATGATCATCATCATTGTTTCCATTTAATATAAAAAGCGCTTCCAGGGCACATTTCTTCATTGTCAATAGCCGTAGGACATACGCAAGGTCTGATACTCTCTGGCATTTCTTGGTGTTTGCAGGAGTATGCAGCAGCGCACTGCCCTGAGTAGCTCTGTGATTTTTTGTAATAGACTAAGCAATGTCTTTAGGAAATCGGTAAAATACGAGACGAAATATAATTTACGCTTTCAACTTGGCATAGCTTCGATAGGATAAATACGCTAAAGCCTTGAATAACTTATTTTTATACACAAGCTAACAAAATCCTGGAAAAATAGTTGAGTCAAAGATTTGTGATGATCTTTCCAATTCGTCTTACCTGTTAATTATTATTACTTAGTATTATCCAAGAAAAAGTAGCAACAAAATAAAGCAACAAAGATGCGCAAGGAAGGATTTTTTATCATTTCAACCCATCACACGTCTGACATCTCGAAATTGAAATTGATTGCTGGCAAACAATTATTAAGAAACTGTGTATAAGAATTTTCTTTCCTTACCTTCTTATAACAATAATAGGAAGCGATAATATCTCTTAATTAGTTGATGATTATTTATTGATTAATAAACGCAAACTTACCGCTTGACAAGGACAAATTGATAAAACAAGAACGAATGAAAGCTACTCGATTTTGTACAAAGCGAAATTGTTAAAATGGAAAAACCAAATGCAAGTTCACGAGGCTTTACGTGTCGGCGTCATAAAGCCAAGTATGGCTACTGCAGCTGGGGATCGTCGAAAGGATTCACATAATATGTAACAAAATGTCTCAGTGAATGCAATGAAATATTGATAACGTCCTTGTTAAAGGATGTGCAAGTCGAATAGTTGCGGAAGGCAAACCTAGTCGAGTTAATGGAGTTCAGTCGTAATATACGCACGGACAAGACCAGCACAATTATTGTGAATATAAATTCCTGCAAATATCTCGGACTAATAATTATATTTGGCAAATATAGTTTTAGTTATCTCGGTCAAATCGTAAATTCTTTCTGGGTTTGCAAAATATATTTTCATATCCACCACCGAAGAATGCAGATATACTCGTTTTGTCATAAGGTTTACAGCACCCAAAAGAAACCTTCAAGGATACTATAAAGTGGACATATTCCTGATCAGAATTTTGCCATGTCTGTCCGTCTGTGTTTCTATGTGCCTGCTTGCTGGTCGCAAAAATGAAAATATCGACTTCAAATTTGATAGAAACATTGGAAGTTTTTGTACGGCCGTTGGTATGGCGCCAAATTGGTCAAAGCACATGTCTGCAGTAAAGCGTAAAACTTTGGGCTTTTGTCCATTATAAAATTATAGAATATATAGAAAGCTAAAATATTGTAACATTTCTTCTTGACAATGTAGTCAATACGGGTGTCAAGTAAGAGTGTTAAGACTTAGAATGTAAAATGCGACAAACCGTCACGACGTGATGGACTCATTTTTTCTTAACAATACTAAATAACTAATCTAAAACTAAAAGGTGGGAGGTAGATTTCACCCCATTCACTGTTTTATAACTATAACTAAGAACATGTGGCGATAAAGATTTTAATAGCTTCAGCCGAATATAACTTTCTTAACTTATCACTTATATACAATCCGCCTTTATCAAGTACTTCCTTCTTCTTCTTCGTCCTTTACCTGTGGCCCTATTAACTCAGATTATCGGAGTAAGTTTATAATTCAATAGAAGATAATTATACATGCAAGAGTCACCCAGTCGAGTTTCTACCTCTGAATAGTGCGCAGAATATCTTTTTTCTCACCCACAAATACAAGACAAAAATTAAAAAAACATCAACAAATAAAAAATTTATATTCGGCTGTGATCGAATCTTTTATGCCCATCACCGTTGTCCTAGAAAAAACAAACACAAAAAGTAAAAGACCAAATTACTCATGTTCTATAGTCTGGAGTGGGCGTTGCTGCTTTTTTCTATTTTCAAAATAAAAACTTTTGTCACATAGGCATGTCGGCGTTGTAGGCGTGTCCTTTAGGCGGTTTAGGTAATTTTCAAAATCTTTTGCAAATTTTCATTTTTACGAACGGGAAAAAGTTTACCATAGATGCTACACAGTTGCGCAGAGGGAGAGGCTTAGCTGGCCATAACTTAATATAATTGATGGAGTTTTTGAAGCTTGCTTCTATGCGTTCTAAAGAAAGTATTGGGAACAAAAACGAAATTGTGGATAGTGACACACTATAAACTTGAGTGGGCGTGGTCCGATTCTTCCGTTTTTGTGCAGTCGCCCACATTTGTAGATTGTTCTACTTTATGAACGATAGGCAAAAGACCAGATTTTTATTTATTTAAAAGATCAGAGATGTTCTCAGTTTATATAGTCGTGTAGGCATGTCCTTCGATACACCTGGCTCAGTTTAAATATCAACTTGCGTGCAAGAACTTCCAACGTTTCTGCCAAATTTTCTGGCTTCATTTTCACGGCGATGGGAATGTTTACAACAGACTTTACACGGATAGACAGACGGATACCTAAATCGATTCAGAATTTGATGCTGATCAAGAGTATATATACTTTGCGGGACCTCTGAATCTTTCCATCTGGGCATTGCAAACTTTTTGACAAACTGAATATGTCCTTCATCCTTCGGTGATGGGTATGAACACACAATTCAATGCTAGGAACTTAATCTCAAAAGAAGTCGGGAAAAATCATTAAATTTGCAAGAAGGCTTCTTACGTAACAATATGGATTCCAGTTAAAGAATCAAATTTAGGTCCCTCCGTCTGGAGTCTCGTTTACGACGATATGTTAAAATTAGAACACCCGGTAATGCATTGTGTGGAGAACAAACCTGATGAAGAACTTTGGCCCTTGCTGTACTCACATTGTTAAAATTTTATTTTTCCCCCCCCTGCTAAAATAAATATAAAAATATTAAATTTGCTTAAGGCAAAAATATATCAAAAGGTATTATCTTATAATTTATAAAACGGATGTAGAAAAGCAACTTATAATGAAGAAATGTAAAAGGCTTAAAAAGAAATATTAAAATCTGCTTACAAGAAATTGAAAAACAAAACTTTCTTTGATAACCGTTTTGTTTTTTTTTGCTACTTTTTTCTTCTTTTTTTTTTTTTTAAAGGTATTATCTTACTTCTAACGGCATCCATGTTATTTATTTTTGCATTTCATAGTAATATCCGGGCTCGTTTTCTTTTTTTTTTTTGTCTCGCTGCACATTTTTTCTTACATATTGTCTGTATATATAAAGAGAGTAAGCGTTATTATGCTCTTACTGGAGTTGATGTGCACTTTTAAGTTTAGTTAATAGTTGTTACAAAGCAATTTCCTTTCGACTAACTATTCTGTGTCTTATTGCCATCAATTTATAAAGTTTGGCTTTAAATTGAAAAATATATCGACTTTAAAATTAATAAATAAATTATTTTTATTATTACCTTCTTTTCGCCTGATGAAATAAGACGAGAAATTGAACACTAGCAACATAGTTTATCGTTTCAAACTTGGAAAAGAAGACTAGAGAAGCAAGATGAAGCAAGATATTACGTTCCGTGGTAGGTGATTTTAGGACGTAAATAAGTAAATAAGACTTAATACTAAGAACATTAGTAAGAAAATGTGCGTAATACAAAAGGTTCACGACGCGTCAAAAGTCAATAGCGCAAAGTCACAGACAAAGCTAAAATCAGAAAGAATTATATATATATAGATAACACATCAGACAATAAGCTTCGGGGCTGTACACATGTTTTGATGGCAACACTGCTGACGGACCCTTACGATTTCTGGATAATACCAGATTTATGCAAGTGTTTGCTGTCTGCTCTGTCTAGTTCAGTTATCAATTAGTCACGGCACGATATTTTTTATTTGCATGAAAATCCTAAAATGGTTCTACACACATTTGCGGTTACTGTTGAAACATTTCCCTTCCACGAATGAGTTATATCAGGCAAATCAAAAAATATATATATATATATATAGTATGTGTATATATGTACACATATATATATGGATTACGAAAGCATTTAAAGAAAAATGTGTCATTTGTCAATTTTATGACTTCGGAAAAATAATATGCGTTGCAAAGTGTTTTCAATAAAGCCAGGACACATGGTTATAAACCTTAAGCAATTACAATAATGGTCCCAATGAAATACAAACGTAAATGTTCTTCATTTCATAAGACATACTACGACATATAGCAGAATGTTGCAAGAGTTTATATAAAATTAATAGCGTAACAGATGCTTGTAACAGGCTTCTCCTCACACTCACAAAATTAAAATAAGTTAATTGAATTTAAAACAAATGGATTCTATTTTCTATCATAAACGCAAGAAAAATTATATTAAGGAAAAATATCGGTCAATTTTATTATCAACAAATTATATATTATTGTATTATATTTATGACATAAAAAAAAGTTAAGCCTCTTAGACTTAATCGATGTAACTGCCTATAAAAAACTTGAATAATTTCTTTATGTTAAATATAAACGAAATCTTTTTCTATTTACACACTTCTCGACGTTGCTAAGATTTAATAGAAACGCACTTTCATCGTAGTAGTTTTCCACTGCGGAAATCAAAACTAAGTATACTGGATCGGGTTCCATCAAAATTAGATACCAGTGCGTATGAGAGTTCTCAGGAAATCTAACCACTTATATGCCAAAAGGCCCTAAGTGTTAATGTTTTATAATGAAATTTTTGTTCTTGATGGCAACTTGACATAAAAATATTTGACAAAAAAATATTTCCTGTACTCCACCCCCTACCCATGAATAGTAAGTCCTTCAGAAAAACGTTTAATTTTTAATATTTTATGACGAAGATTGAATCATAGCAGCAAGTTAGCAAAATGTAGATGAAATGGTTTAGGATATCTAAGGATCGACCATGCCCGACCATAATGTCCCTTGTTGTTTTTTTTACGAATCTCATAATCATATCCAACACCACTTGTTGTACAAGGGTTGTACAAGGAGAGATAGATCGTTATCGATCGATTGTTATACCGATCGACTCAGAAAGTTATTTTGAAGGAAAAAATTCAGAAGATTTAAGCCTGTCTGACCGTCCCGTTTTTCCACAGTCAACCGACAGGCTGTAATTTTTAAGATATTTTAATGAAATCTGGTACATTGATCTGTTTGGTCCCAATGGCACACGATGCTTGAAATCGCTCGGATCGCCCCACTATTTCGATCACTTCCCATATAACGTGTTTTATGGAAAAATCGTAACATGAACAACTGTGGGTGTGTAGAGTAGTGGACCGTGATCCACTATAATGTTTTTCCTTCTTTCAAAAACAAAATGATATAAATTCCAGAAATCGTTTATTCTTCTTCTTCTTTAATTGTGTGTGTGTTATCGAAAGGATAAGCAACCGTATTCATAGTTCTCTAAAAGACGTACACTTAATAAATTGCTTTTAAAAACTACGTAAGACATAACAAACCTTATTTAATCTCCTTGATGATGGTTTGTTTGTTTGTTTTCTTTGCAAAAACCCAAAATAAATTTAAAAATAAAATATTATTTAAAGTAATAGGGTAACAGCATGTCCTTGTAACAGTTTTTTTTTCTTTTTTCCTATTAGAGATCTTAGTGCTTAGAATGCAAAAATAAACTTGTTACTGTTGTTGGTTTTTTATGTTTCGTTACCTTACACAACGTAATAAAACGACAGCAATCTAAACAACATAAGCACAAAAGAGCACTTAAATGACAATTACCGCCTTGAGGCATTTATTAAAAAAAAAAAAAAAAAATTTTTTTTTCCTTTTTCGGGCAAAACCCCTTTTTTTTGCTTTTGAAGACATATTCGGTAAAGTGGCATACGTTGTTGCTCTTGTTGTTTTAGCAAATATTTTCTAATACCTTTCGTTACATGGTTAAGTTTTAAGATGTACTTAAAAATCAACGACCAACGCTGGACATGTGTACTGCGCTAAAGAAAATACAATAAAAACGGGAGTTTCGAAAACTTTATCTCTTTTCCTGCTTGTTTTCTTTCTTTCTTTTTTTTTTTTTGGTTGACTAACGAACCGCATGTAAAAAACTTGAGGCTTTTTTTTTTTTAAGTAGAAGTTTCTCTTCTTCAGTAAACGAGGTACATTTTAACGAGCTCTTCAAAAAGTTTTTCCATTTTCTTACAATTTTCTACTATCAATGGCTGATGTTAGTGTTTCCTTCTTTTAAAAAATTTTTTAATTACAATTTTAGCCCTAAGTTAGAGGTGTAATAAGAATTTGTACAAAATTTAATCCTTTAGATATTGTTTGTGCATTTAATTCGGCAGCTATTTTTTAATATAAGTTTGAGTCAGTGTTCGCTTGTTCTTTATTAATATTCGTAAACGCTTTAACATTGCTCGATCGACATTCTCGAAATTTGATTGTACTATGAGATAAAAATTTTTCTAAACTAATTTCTGAAATTAACTCATCAACTTAATCTAAGAAGCAAATGCATTTCGAACAAGAATGTCCTCCAACCTATTTTAACTTACGGCAAACAATTGTGGGATAAGCAGACAACAGTTTTAATATTGAAATAATTTAAAAATATCAGTCTAAGACTCTTCATTACCAACAGCGCTCTCCATGGGAATCATGAAAAATCCAATCCAATTCATTTCTTCAAAACGTCTTATCAGACTGAGTAGTCATGCAAATCCCTTGGCAAAATCTCTTCTACATGAATCCAATGAGATAAGAAGTCTAAGTACTTTTAAAACTTGCTTTCGAAGGCTCATATACTTTTACCCAACTTGTGGATGAAGTATGCTCAGCGGCTGTCCAAAGGTCCTTACATAAAATTTTTTTTTTCTTAAACAAAACAACTACAGAGCAGGCATGTGTAGGACGTTACTATCGCAATGGATGCCCTATTAACTTAGACAGCCACTTGTTCCCTTTTGCCTATCCAATCTTTTCTGTAATAACCTTTAACCTATACGCTTGCTATGCCACCATCATCCAACTGAATGATATTTTAATCCAACATCACCAAAGAAACCATTTAATTCACTTGACTTCTTGATCCTTTGACCAGACTACCTTTAATATCGTAATTTATAAGTATAGTTAAGAGGTTTTAAATCTCTGTCACTAATCTAAACCGGCTCATATTTTATTACCACAATTTATGTTTTATTCATTTACTTTATCACTCCCCATACGCTTTATATCTTAGGGCATGTCCGCCCTTATCGACGACCAAAAGGAGAAAAGCTACCAACACCAAATCCGACTTCGTAAATCATGGAGGGCAACTTCTCTCCTCTCGACTGGCGTTGCCAATCGATATCTTGATCTCATCCGAAACAGGTCCAACCACACTTGTCATACTATTGCCATGGTCGTATCTAAAGGTATTTAATCTACCCTTAAACCGTATAGAAATACCTATTATACAAAGCATAACCTAAAGTCGAGGATCAAAACGGGCGCTGACTTTTTTGATCTTTCGATTATTTTAACGAATTTTCTAAGTTTATATCGTTTCTTTTTTTTTTTTTTTATTTAAACATAGGGTTCGTTATTTGTTTTATTATACCCCTTGATGAACAATAACCTCTTTTATTTTCCCCACCTTGCTGTACAATTTGCTTACTTTCTTTATGGATAGATTAAATATATAGTAAAAGAAGAAAAAAAATTGATTTCAACTCCATTTCCCTAAAAAATATTTTCAACATTTCGTAAATATATTCGAACACGAGAGTTCCTTGATATGTACTTATCGGTATTGTAAATCTCGAGCGGATAAATCATAATGCTGCGAATATTCGAACTCTTTTAGCATAACTTTCAGCATGTGTCACAATACATTTGCTCGGGTATTTTGTCACAAGCTGTTAATTTCGTTAAATAGAAAATTCCACCTGATATCGGAACTATATAGACAACTGAAAAAAACAACATTGTCATCATTGCTTTTCCTGCTAGTTCGCTAGTTTATTAATATTATATTCTACCTTTTTATATCCCTCATCAAGGGATGAGTGGCATTGTACTGAAATAATATATTTCGTCAAAACGATGACCACGCCCAGAACGAAGCTACAAAGACCCCTACAAAGCATATATATTGTTAATCAATAACAAATTCTGAGTCGATTTAATCGTGTCCGCCTGGCCGTCTGTCCGTCTGACCAATTTTGTAGCGTCTAGGGTGCAAACATTCTCCAGTTACCAGAAATGAAGATATCGTCAAAAGATTAAAGATTGCGAAAGAGTTTGGAATTTGAACAACGCCAAGATGCTTATTCAACAAAAACTGGGGATACCTTTGCTTTCCATGGTTTTTGCATGAACTAGAAAAAATCAGCGCGCCCGCCCAATATTTCAGAGTATGAAAATTTAGTTTTTTCTATTCTCTTAATATTTTTTAGGATCGGTGTACAAGTTCCAGTCACAACCGAATATACTTTTCTACTTATTTTAATTACTCCTTATTATTATTATGATCGATTGTTACTTACTACTGTTTATTCAGGTGTTTATTCTCATTATTATTTTCTTATTGTAATCCCTAGCTTTTTTTTAACATTGTTATCCTTATAACCTTTACAATATTAAAAATAATAAGGTCGTCGCCTATCACACCGTATATCCCTTCGCTTAATACAGTTATTTATGTAACGAACCATTCCCGATAGCCTTGTGTCTTAGGCTAAAACAAACCTATGTACCCAAACCTCCCAAAAGTCGAGACCAGTGAGTGGAATACAACAAAATAAGACGCACAGACGGACAGACAAAAGTAGATCGAATTAGGAAATGAGAAGGAATTGTTCGACACAACAAAAAATGGATCTATCTCAAGTCCTTCTAGGTGTTACGTACACCCGCACAAACATAGTATGCTCTGTATCGCAAGCTCGATTCCGATAAATGTAATAAACCGAACACCGATTGATCTGATATATCAGTATATTCACCTCTGCATGACATATTAATATAAAAAAATCTTTTGGAATTTCGCGCAAATAATTGTATCAATAAATTTTGTGTTAAACTCATAAATTTCATATAAATGATATATAAATTGAAAATTTAATCGAGACTATCGCAAACAAACTTTGAATTTAATAAATACGTACGTAAATCATCGCATAAGCACACACACGCAGGCATTTACACATAATTTGTTTGCATTTTATTATGAATCTTTAAGGTAAATGTCTGAACCAAGTTATCATCTTCACATCTGAGCATACAAACGTATTACTTATGTAGAGTTATGTGCAAATATGTGCCATATGTCGGAGTTTGCTAATGTCACATTAGTATATAGAGCCAAATGAGTATTTAAGTGAGAAAATATAACACATATGCTCTGCTATTACATATAGACCAAGTTTTCCCTATATATATATACATGTATATATGGATGTATATGTGCGTACGATAAAAAGTACATACTGCTTAAGATTCGTTAAGTTAACGAGAATAATATTAAATTTGCTCAAATTAGCTGTAATCGCATAAATACCTGATGTTATAAAAGCACTATTTTTAAGAGATTGCTCAGGGATTTCTTGAGAAAGATGTAAAAAATTTTTTTACTTCAAACATACATAAACATTTTTTTTGCAAACACATGTTCTTTACGTCGCATAGCTTCTTCTTATACGTCCGGATGACACGGTTGGAAGCATGTATTCGTTTTGCAAAGTGCTTGCAACACCAAAAAGAAAGCTTCAAAAACTTCATAATGTATACGCACTACTGATCAGTATCAAATTATCAATTGACTTAAGCATGTACGTCTGTCCATAGGACTGTCTGCCGATCATGTCTATGGCAATCCGCGTAGTCACAAAAAATTTAAAATATCGGCTTCAAATTTAACAGAAATATCGGAACTGTCTGCATGCAGTTTGACATTAAAAATGAGGTAAATCACGCCAACAACATGTCTACAGTGCAAAGTAAATTAAGAAGTCTTCTGTTTTCAAAGCCAAGATAAATGAAGTTTTCCAGCTCAGCACTCATTGACTACGACAGACAAAACAATAGAAATCTCTACCTATATTCTACTGGGGGAAGTACGTGTATAAAAATGGAAAAAACCGACTACTTGACATTATAGAATATTGATATAATTTAGTCAGAATGTTTGCGACACCACGAAGAAAACTTCAAGGACCTTTTAAAGAAAAATATTCTTAACCAGCATCACATTGAGATTGAAGAATGTCCGCCAGTCCTTCTGTCCACCTATCCGCTTTCCCATCCGTATAAGGTCCGTAGTAAACAGTTTCCCGCTTCAAATTTGAAATTAGAAGTCCTGCCACATAGGCTGTTATTGAAAATGAGCTAGCTTTTGTACAGTGTAGAATAAGCTGGGAATATCTCGGCTCTCTCGATTATTGCCTTGCCACTTATAAATTATAACATATGCACTACGAGAAAAAACCAAGCATTTTCGACAAAAGTTGGAAAATCGGCCACGCCTATACTTTTTATTATATAGCAATGAAATTTGGGTTTTTTCCCTTTCTTAAATCCGTTTTCTTGATGTATGTGATAAGTAAAAAATATTCGGCCAGAGCTGAAGATAATTTTCTTACTTATTTTCGTATACATCTGTTTGTAGTTATTCTGACAAATTTTCATTACTGTTACCCCATTTGAAAAAGAGCAGGGGAAGTATGCATTCATTCTTTAAGCGAGAACAACAAGTTTTAATTCAACAATTTACTGAAGTGAAAACATTTCGAACGTTTCAATTTAGCAGTTTTCGGTGTAAGAGAATTATTCTAAAATTTAAAGGTTTTCATTGGTTGCTTACGGTAGGCAAAAAGAGATTCTTTAAAAAGCAAGTAAAAACAGTACTGTGTGATCAACATTAAATACCCCACACCATTTACACTCAATACAACTATTGATATAACCACTTTTCAAAATTAGAAACCATCTAGGAAGTGCTCATAAAAGTGGTCCAATCCGAATAATTTGTCCTTGGGCCAAAAAACGTCAATATGCCAAAGCGTCAAAGTGTAGGTTGATTATAAGAAAGCAAGACGGACAGACGGACAAACAAGCTTAGAATTACTTGCTGATTCGATTGTTATAATAAAGGCTGCGTTACATCAAATCCTTCTGGGCATTGCATACATACGTACATACATAACATACCACAAGGATATAGATTAGCAAAACGTTTTGTAATTTTGATCTAAATGAGCCTTAAAATTCCGCTCTGTGAGGGATACAACGAATTATCACAGGGAAATTTGCTTTATTAAAGTTACTGTCGACCCGACTCTGCCTGTTGGTTTTCATCTCACAAAGATTGAAGATTGCATTTAAGCAATTATTAAAAATGTACTGGTAAGAGCGTTTACATGCCCACATTGTATCCGTAAATTCCATTTAATTGCGAATATGCATGTAAAGGGTGTTTGGTTAATTTTTAACTAGAAATATAAGAAATCGCATATTTTTCCATGCGACAATTTCTTCTAAGTAGATGTTTATGTGAGGCATGATAACAGGTCGGTTTAAGTTATTTTTAACAGCTTTCGTCCTTGACCCGAAGGACGTCAAGGCATTAGTTTTTAATTTCGCAAGAAATTGAGGTCGGTAGTATGAAAACACATAGACAGATAACAAGAGGACAGACGTAACGACAATCATACATTAAATTTTTCTTTACAGTTAAAAGGGAAGTCTAACTGAAATCTATTTAAATAATTAACAAATCCCCAAAATATTACGTAGCCTTATCATGAGTGGTCTCGGCCTTCTTCACTTGTAAACATTCGTTTCCGGCAAAGTCTTCTCACCAAAGGCTCTCTGCATCATCCTAAACTTCTTTGCTCAACAAGATCACCTA
This sequence comes from Glossina pallidipes, assembly GCA_000688715.1. Taxonomy (NCBI): domain Eukaryota; kingdom Metazoa; phylum Arthropoda; class Insecta; order Diptera; family Glossinidae; genus Glossina; species Glossina pallidipes. Next base: position 760,644 of record KK499893.1, read on the forward strand.
TTGCAAAAATCGGCGACAATATTTTTTGTGTCGTGCAAAGCCAAACGCAGCTGAAACACTAATGACATTTATTATGTGAAAATTGATACAGATGTCTGTCCCAGTATTATCTCAATTTAGGAAAAAAAAGTATTTCTCACATAACGACGTATTCGTGCAAATTAACTTCAATACTGATTTTACTTTTTGAACACAGTCTTAAATCATCCCAATCAGAACCATACTTGCATCTTTTCGTTCATGTATCACAGAGCAACTTTGTCACACATTTTGTCACTGCTCGACGTTTACTTGTACGGTCCTATTTGAAAAAACATCTGAGGTGAACACTTAGATTCAAATCTTTTCCTTTCATGCCACTAGACATGCAGTTGTCCTCCAGCTTTCAAATTAGCAGAGTGCGGTGGAGTCTTTATCGCATACTTCTGGGCTTTAGAGAGCGAATAGCAATCCATGTATACTCATGCGTTTCTTCTTCTTTCCATTGTAAATTAATTAAAAATGAATCCAATGCATATTCTCGATAAAATATATATATATATGTTATATAACAGGGTTTTTACATATGCCAAATAGTTATACAACGACTACGTTGGTCTTCTTTTGCTTAATTTTTCTTTACAAACCGCAACATAATTTTATGCTTCATAAATTTTACTTTTTCGCAAACTTTTTGTTTGATCTTCTTCTATATTGCCTTTGCTATATAAATGAAGACATGAAGACGTTAACATCGAAGGAGTTTGTTTCTCTTTGCATGGGAGAAGAGAAAGAGGCGACAAAAAGAAACCACCAAAACCTCTCAAGTACGCATACAAACACCTATTAATGCCTTAAAAATGTATGCACAAACACTTTGAAAGCGCTTAAGAGTTTTTCACAAGATTTTTCCAGCTTTTAAGCAAAAGCATATGTGGTTTTTAGTGCTTATAGACATAGATATATATATATATACTTGCATAGATAGGTACTTGCATAGATATCTATCCATAGATATCTACCCATACACATATATATGTATATATAGACATTGATATATATATATATATATATATATATATATAGACATATATGTATATATATGTATAAATATATATATATATGTATAAATATATATATATATATATATATGTATATATTTAAATGTATATATATGTATACACGTATATATATATATATATTTATATGCAATTGTGTTATGTTATGTAGAAATAAAAACGAAAACTGCAACAAGAAATTATAGAGCAAAACCGAAAATGCTAAAGTAAGCTTATTTTAATGCAGCATCACCGCTACCCTAAATCACTTTTTCGCTAGGCTTTCTACTTTCTTTTCATTTTGCTTTGCCTTTCACAATAATTTCTTTACAATTTTCTACCTCTGCTACTACCCCTGCTTAGGAGTAAAGTAGAAAACTTTTATCAATTTTGCATGTTGCGAGAAAAATTTCAAGTACGGAACATATTCTATCTAATTATCAATGCTCAAGTATAACTGGATATGCAGGGATGTGCGAGACCTGAAGTAAACTGACAAATGCAAGGCATGCTTCTATATATACATTATGTACGTTTACATACACATCTACATATGTTATCCATACAAGCATTAACATTCATGGCTGCAATTTGACAATTTATCGCTGGCTGTCTTTCTTACTTCACATCTTACAGTTCTTTAACAATTAAACGAGTTCTAATTGTCTACAGTGTGTATGTGTGTATGAGCTAACTGCCTTATAGGAAAATTTCTACCTTACAAAACGGAGCGGAAAAGAATTTTCTAAAATGAAAATCTTTAGAATATTGTCAAGAGGATCGCGATAGCAACAAAAGTATTGCACCTGACAAAGAAAAGTACCTAAGTAAACGAGAGCCATCTATAGACCAATCTTTTACCAACAAAGGCTTTGCTCAAAGATGCGAATAAATATAGAGAAGACATCGAACTTAAGTTCTTTTTCGATTTTGATAATCGCAATAATAAATATGAGAATTCGTGAAGCACAGCGCTTTCCTTTCCCTCCAAATACCGAAATCCGACAATAAGTTCGCGTGATAAAAAAAACCTAACACCATGATCTTGCCAAAGCAAATGAAATGATTGTGATTGTACCCTTTCCGTTCACCGCTTTAAGTTTCCTTTCTTCGTGACAGATAAAGTAATGGACCCATCTTCAATCGATAGCTAAAAGCTGTTGTTATAGAACATCGCCGAACGCCAATTTGAAATATCCACGCGACTCTGCTTTTATTCCATTGTGACCAAGTGATAGATACATTGGGCAAGAACTTATTAGACGGAGCTAACACTAGCGAAGCGCAATACAGCTCTTGTGTTACACGTGAAGAGCATATTCATTCCATGAAGAGAACCTTGGTAGCACAAACAAGTCAAGATACTAAATAGGACAGGACCCACCGTTAAATATCCTACAACATCCTACACTTATTCATATATCGACTTTTCGAAACAAGGTGTTATATAGCAAGTGGTGGAATAATTTATCGAATTCGAACCATTTTCAATACCATTCGTCCTTCAGCCAAAGCACGTCGCTGTAGCAAACATCATCACAAAAAATTGCCGCCTGTAGGTGGGATAGAAGCAAACAAGGTGGACAGAAGAACAGACAAGCTTAAATGCATTCAGAGAACAATTCTGATCGTTATAATGAAAGGTGTATCTAGCTCAAGTTTTTCTGGATTTTGCATACAATCCGCACAAACTTAATGTACCTTTGTTCCAGGAGATGGAATAGGGCTTAATTAAGTCGTATATTTTTTTAAAGTTCCGTGTTTCTATACAAATTCGGATAATCGCCTTAGTTTAAAAAACATGTATGATGTGGCCACAAACGGATGCACAATACCGAAGAAACTGAGATAAGCTCAAAAAACACTTGCAAATTTTTCAATTTGCGGTTCGTAACTTTCCATCCCGGGAAGATATTTCCGCTAAAAATTGATAGGGACCATTTTTGTGGCGAAGAGTATCCAAGCAGCAGTTCTTCTGAAATATATTCACAGGATCGAAAATTATCGACGAAAATACAAGAAAAGCCGTTCCACGTCTACCCCACGGGGACGTGCGTGAGAAAGCTAATCACAACCATTTCTTATCTTTGGGTTCCTGATCGATCAAGGAATAATTGCGGCTAATTTTAACGTCCTATGTTAATTCTTGCTGAA
>KK499893.1:764373-853441 GCA_000688715.1 Glossina pallidipes
AGTTTATTTAAATCCGGGCACAGTCCACCTAATTCTCTTTTTACACGAATTTTTTTTTACACGTATTTTTTGGGAACGTATCTATCGTGTAAAAAGAGAATTAGGTGGACTGTGCCCGGATTTAAATAAACTTGCGCAGAAAGATTTCCAAGATTGATTATAATTCGCTTTCTTATATCTACAAATCATCAAATACATCCCTTATCATTCATTTTATTTTTATAGCGACTGCCGTTATTTATTTTTAACAATATTTCTCTTTTGTTCTTATTATATCTAGGTTTACAACTATGATTATGTTAACAAATTGATTAAGGTAAATATTTGCTTTTGCCATTTTGCACTCTTTTTGTTTGTTCTGAAAATTGCATGATAATAATTGTGCTCACCGTTCGACGATCTCACTTTATATTCAAAGTGAAGCGTTTTTATATCCTACACGACTTGCGGTACAGAGTGTATTAACTTCGTGCGTATGTATGTAACACGCAAAATAGACCGTTTGTTCATATCGGCCAAATTTGGAATCATTTTTTTGAATCGATTTAATCTCGTCTGTCTGCCCGTCTGTCAGATGCTTATCTACATAGTTTTATGTTCACATTACAAGTCGCACCTTTTGGTATATTTCTACGAAATTGGATCCATTGACGAACGCCGATTGGATGAAAATATTCTTGCGACCATTCCTTATGTATTTTTTAAAAAGCTTTTATATGAAAAGAAATTGCAAATTTTGAAAATTTCTGGACGAAAATCGCATGGTATATTGTTTTACCAAACATTTATATCGCATGGACCAATTTTTTTTTAAATTTTTGCATTTTCCGACGAAATCTAATTTCTAATAACTTATGCTGAATATTGGATCATTCTAGCAAGTTATTGAACATGATCGAGTAGATATACAGTTTTGGATCACACCCTATAAATGCTCCCATAAAAAATAAGCCTTTGGGGGGCAACCAAATATAATTTTGAGGATTTTATAAGCAAAACAGATAAAGGATAACAAAATCTTTGTCATGAAAAATAATTTTGTTAAATTCGGAACATTTCAGTTCACGAATTAGATCTCTTTCATAAAAGGGCATTCTTTATATCAAAAGAAGATGCAATCTTTGCTATTTTATCACGAAAATAAATTAATAATTGTATTAGGCGAAGCAGTGTAGGTAATCTAGAGGTCGGTCTTGCCCGACTATAATACTTTTTCTTGTTTAATCTTATCTTAGATAATATTTTTCAAGCGTCTTAAGCAGAGAAGATTTATTTTAATAATTTCTAGAGCTGTTAGCGAGAGACCACATTTATATTATATTCAGTTTTCAAAACAGAGGCATATATTCTTAGTTAACACATGACTTAACTGCATCTGTTTGTCCGTCAAATTGTTGAAATTATCATCCTTGATAACTTTTAATAAAATAAGAAAATTATATTCACATCAATAGAAACTGTTTTAGGAAGTTTACAAACAGAAAGAGCAGGAACGGATTAAAAAACCAATTCAAAGAGATTGTAAAGTTGAAGCTGGCTTCTCATAACAGCAGATATTTTTTATGAATTGTAAGCTTCTTTGCTAGCTGATCAGTATTCATTGCTCGTCTCCTTTCGGGCGTGTTTATGAATTTTATCTCTCCCTCTCTGTATCCTACGACACTTATGCTATTTCAAGTTCGTGCCTCAGAAGGACTTGAAATAAACCCACTTTTTATTCTACCAATCGATTCAGAGTTACTCTCGAAATCGACATAAGGTTGTCTGTCCGTCCGTGCGTCTTGTTTCATTGTGTTCAAACTACAACTTGTCACTTGCGAGATATCGAAATAAATTTTGGCACACTAATGTGTTCTCCCGTATGGACGAACGCCATTGAAAATGATTCGGATTGGATCACTTTTTCGACCACTTTGCATTATTTTAAAAAATAGTTATATGAATGATTGTATTAAGCAAAGTGATGTAAGGTATTTAATGGTTGGCTATAGTGCTTTTACTTATTTTCAGACACCTTACTTGGCGACAGTGTCTCGACATGAATCAGCCTTTCGGTTCAAAGAACAGACAACGGATAACCGAATAAATAATACGTTTTAAAATTAAACATTTATCAAGAATTAAGACATTGGTACAAATTTTTTTGGACCTGGCAACTGGAATAACAATTTAGTTGGATTCTTAATGTTAACTAACCGGTCGAGACAAAAGAAAGTCAAAACGTCTCTAATCGTCGTTTGTCCCACATTAGGTCCCTAAATTCTGTTGTTAATGACTAAAATTATAAATGCAAGACTTATGAAGAAACACGTTCCAAACTAAATGCAGTTGGATTTGTTGTTTTCTTTTCCTTTTTTTTTTTTTTTTGAATTATAAAAATTTTCGATTTCAATTTTAATATCGAATTTCTATTCACTCCAAATTTAACGAAACTGAAAAAATGAAGACAACTTAAGTGCAATAAGCAAATACAAAAACAAAAAAACCTTTATTAAAACCTTTATATGATGGTGTTTCACAATGAATTGACTTTTCATTTTTCATCTCAATCTTTTTAAATGATCTTAAATTCTTGATGACTTATTAAGTAAGTGGTATGGATCGTAAGGACATGCGATTTCAATATGACAAAGCAAATATATCGTACTGCACGTAAGAAGAACAAGTAAGAATATTTTATTCGATCGGGTTCGAATCTGTTATATCCGTTGTCGTTTTTGAAAAAAGAGTAAAAAAAAAGGAAAAGAACTAAATTTTCATACTCTACACTATTGGGTGGGCACCGTTGATTATTTCCGATTTCAAAAGTGTAAATTTGTACGGTGTAGGTGTTGCGGTCTATGATGAACTAGCAAGAAAAGGAAGGCGAAGTTGCTCTCAGTTTTTTTTACATAGGCATGTGAAACCTGTAGACGAGTCTTTCGATCGGTTTGGGTCATTTTCGAATTCGTTTGCAAATTTGTAGACGACATCTTTAATTTGGCGAATGAGGCAATGTGGACCGCAAATACCACAAAATGTGGAGGATGGACAGAGGGACATATGGACCAAAATGGCCGAGAATTTGCTTTGCTTTATGGAGTTTTTAAAGCTTGCCACTGCGCTGTACAAAGGTGTTGAAAAAAAACATGTAATTTTGCGTAAGCGTAGTTAGTTTTTCTGATTTTTATACAGGCGCTACAGCATCGACCGTAGAATATACGTTGAAATTTCGGTACATTTATTTTTTATTCCTTTTGAATAACAGACATGCTCTCACTTCACGTGGCACTGTAGCTGTATTCCTCTTCGGATTTGGCCCATTTTCAATACCAACTTGCATGCAAGAACCTAAACTAAGCTAATAAACCGAACTTCTAAAAACTAAATTTGAAGTTAATAGCTTCATTTTTAGGGAGAGGGGAATGTTTACGACAGGCATTACACAGACGAACAGACGGACATGCTACACAAACTGTACAAACTATATCCAATCTGGACATATCAGTAAGTTATTGACTAATTGGCATGTGTTTAAAAAGATTTTTAATAGAATGGAATGGAATTTTTGATAGAAGTGTCAAATTTTTGATCATGTCTTCGCTGAACTGAAACTGCACCATACAATGATAAAACGATTATTAATTAGGGGCCTTTTTAGAAATTTGACATTTTTACGAATTATTGGATTTTGAGAGAAGTCAAAGAATTTTAAATCTGTAATATGCAACCAACTCTTTTTTTACACGGAAGTTCGTATGCAAAAAAAAAAAAACTTGTAAAGAAAACCATATGATGAAATTGGAAATACGTTCTGCAACTTTACAAAATCGTGCAAGTTGAAAAAACGTCAAATATTTTCCCAAAAATCGTGCAAAAAAGTACCAATTAAAGACATATTACAAGTGTACGCTGAAAATTCAGTCCATAAGTACGACACGTAAAAATTTGAATTGAATCTAGGAATAAAAATCAATTTCGCAACCAATCATCGTTACTTGATAACAAGCGTACACATTTAGTTTGGACTGGACCATGAAAAAATGAACATCAACTTTTAGAAATTTTAAATTATTTATTGTATCTTACGGATTGAAACTTCTAACAAAAAACAATACTGAGTTCAAGATACGAGATAAAGAAAAAAATAATCATGAAATTTGGATTTTCCCCGTAGTAGACCAAGTTACTAACAAAATCAATATTAGAATGAGAAAAAAACCTTTTCTGGGGATACGTGCTACAACAAGAAATTCCTATCAAAAAAGTGTAATTGTTATTGGTAAACCGTGTTATTTCAAAATCAGCTAAAAAAATATCGTGTAAAAAGGATTTACGTACATATGGTTACGACAGTACCAAAAGAAATGGCTTGCGCTTCTTAGAAGAAAATTCTATTAAGGAAATGACAAATCGTGGACGTGCCTTTTTGCACGCTTCAAACTCTTACTTATGATAATTGTGTGAACCCGTCCTTCTGTGGCATAGATATAAAAATGATTGCTTTGTAAATATTCAATTTTTTTTTTTATTTTTCATGAAAATACTGAATACCCAAAAGCAAAATTTTTGATGATATTTTTGTTAAACAAAAAAAAACAGTAGATTAGAAGACTCGATTAACTGTAGTTACGATTTTTATCTTATTGTACATTATTAAGGAAAAGTTTTGATAATATAACAATTAAAGTTTGTTTTTGTTTTTTTTTTTTTTTTTTTTTTTTTTTTTTTTTAAATAAATGCTGCAATGATGAACAATTAAAGTGTTGTTTATAAAAAATTACCGATAAATTGATCTCAAAACCTTTTGATTTCTAGGTAAAAAGATTAATGATTAAGCGATAATTTTTAGGCCTAATTATGAAATAATTTACTATTTAATGTGGGCTTTGTATGGACTTAAAAACTAAATAAAGGCATTCTCGTTAGCTTTTTAATAATTAATTTCTTAAATTTTATAATAAGTTATATATTTAGAATTTTTTTATTTACTTTTATCGATAATGACTTTATGCTTAAATTTGAACAATTTTTCTACTTTTGTATGTAACCTATTAAGAGAAACAGAGTGACAGAGCGTGGGAGTGGGGGAAAGAGTCTCCGGCGCACTTTTTCAAAAAAAAAAAAAACTAGCTATTATTTTAATCAAAAATCAGTACTCAATGGGATTGGGATCAAGCGGTTTACGTGAATACTTCAAACCCAAATTATCGCTAATTTCATCGATTACACTTAAAGCGTAATCTAATTGTTCTTTGGTATGAGCCGCCGACAAACAATAGCGTATACGTCCTTCCATAATCGGTGTAGCCGGAAAACCAACACCTACAACCGCTATATGGCGCGTGGTTAATGTGCGCACAACAGCTCTTCACAAAAAAAAAAAAAGAAAAAAAAAAACAAAACAAAGCAAAATTGAAAAATTAATAAATACATTTTAGATATTTCAAGGAAATATTCCACTTTACCCAATTTTAGAGAAAAGGTATACTAGCATAGGCACCACCGGAGAGTCTTCATGGCCGTATGTTATTACCCCCATTTGTGCTAAACGTTTGCGAAAATATCGCGTATTACGAGCCAGTTGCCGAATTTTTCTTCTACCCGTATCACTGCCATCCAAACCCATAATAATACGCATAGAAGTAAAAATCTGTTGCGCCACAGGCGGCGACATAGTAGCCGCATAACAATGTGCGTGACTATTTGTGCGTAAGAAATCAATAAGTTTCTGTAAAATGAAAGCAATAAAATCATTAGTGGTAAACTTTTTAATAGAAAACGCCTTCACCTACTTTTGTACCGGCTATATAGCCTCCGGCACTACCAAAACTTTTGGTAAAAGTACCCATAAGTATGTCAACATCTTTGGCGTTTGCTTTGAAATAATCGGTAGCACCACGACCATTAGGGCCCATAGCCCCAATACTATGGGCCTCGTCCAAATACAAATAAGCCTTGTATTTCTTTTTCAAGGCTATTATTTCGGGTAAACGTACAATCGAACCTTCCATACTGAAAACGCCTTCTACTATAATCAGTATCTTTTTCCACGGTTTTCCACCTATTTTAGGATTACCGTTAACTATATTGGAACGCAAGACACGTTCCAAATCTTTCATGTTATTATGTTTGAATACTTTAGTGGTAGCACCCGATAAGCGTAATCCCAATATAATTGAAGCATGATTTTTCTCATCGCTTAATACCAAACATCCCGGTGATAGCAGAGAGGGTAAGTTTAACGAATTAGTGGCAAAGCCCATGCCAAAAACTATCGCATCTTCTACACCTAAATAACGTGCTGTCAATTCCTCCAAATCTTTATGCAATGTTGTAGTACCCAACTCAGTACGCGAACTACATAGAGCTAAGCCCATATCGTGACAATTTTGTTCAGCATTGTCTGCGCAAGGTCCTGTAGCCGCAGCAAAACCCAAATAGTTATAAGAACCTAAATTCAGACAGCGCGTTTCAGTGCCTGTAAATTCGAAACTCCAACCATAATCATGGGTAACACGATCCTTCAATGTCAACTCTGCCCCTGGTACGCTGGATATTGGACGATTCCAACAATCCCTCACCCGCCGATATACATAGCGAGAATAAAAACTTTCGAAAGCATCATACAAAGCCACATAACCATCGCGATATTTCTCCTTAGCAACTTTAGGTACAAAGAGCAATTGATTGATATAACCCAAAATCATGAGCAAATAAAAGCCTAAGTAAGTGAGGCAGGCGGTATGCAGAGGAACCTCCTCGAAAGAAGTTTTCTGAAAATGCTCTTCGGCAGGGGACAGCTTACCATCAGCAACGGATAACCTACCGGGCGAATCATATTCATGACTCGTCGTAATCCCGTTACTGACGTGAAGATTTTTGGAAGTGTTCTGCAAAAAAAAATAAATAAATAAATAAAGAGAAAATGTTATAATTAATAATAAGTAACATTTTATTGATTTGTAATTAAATCTATGCGATATATGGAAAGTAGCAAACGGTAACCGCAACTGAAGGTGAACAAACCTCGCAATAAAGGTTTTCATTTACTTCAACATTATGTATAAACATATATAAAACAAACTGTGCCGCATTAATGTTACAATTTATACTACATACGAAAACATCGAATACGCGATAATCTATTGAAACTGGCTAACAACACGTATTGCAAAAATTTAGTTCAACTGAGATTCATTTTACATATTTTGTTTTTTTATGAACACCTTGAGCTTTTCACATTCATTTTTATAAATTAGCGTAAAGCTATTAACTGTTTCCCGAGTAACTAATTGTTGTACGTTATATTGTATATACGAATACCATAAAATATCAAGTTTCGATTATAAAGGATACAAAAAAAATATTTTTTTTTTAAATTTGGAAATGAAGTTTCAGGAAGGTCCGAAACAAGACCGTAAAGGTAAAAATTTGAGAAAAATTGCTCATATTAATATTATTATGATTAATTAATTTACCCAGAGAAATAAATTCCAAGATTAAAGCTTTAAAGCACTAGATCTTAGGCTATCAGCTTAAGAATTGTTCATAAAACTGTCAAGTAGACCGTAATAAACATGAGAGAATTTTTTAGTTGATATATAAAATGTTTTATTTTATTGCAAGATAAGGCAAAAATTTTCAAACACACTATATAGCATGCGATATATGAGCTGCAATATTGGAAATCATATTATTATGCATTATGCATTTTGGCAGCATTTCATACGTAATTTAAGAAAAAAAAAACCATGTTTATAAAGTACGTTTAATTTTTAAATAAATCTTTCTGCTTTTTTGGGAATGGCTGATAAGACTTATCATTTGAGCTTATTTTTTAACTCAACAGTGTAATAAAAAAAAAAAAAACTTAAACCGTCCCTTTAAAGAAAAAGGAAAAAATTAATTTATTTTATTTATTAATTTTGGCGAGCTCATGAGACAATTCAATTGCCTCAATTTTGTAATAATAACAACAAAAATGATATTCCGCTCTAGCTGCATTTGTTGATAAGAAAAAATTTTAAATCATATTGATATCCATAATTTCGAATTTTCAATGAACAAGCACAGCCGTATCGATTCCGAAATTCATTCACAATAAACTTATAAGTAATTGATTGGATAGATTTCAAATTTTTATAGGCATTTTAGAGTTCGCACTGAGATAAGCTGTGTGCAAAGAAAAGGAAAAATAATTTTCCATAAAACGAAGAGTTGAGCTGGAATTTAAAAATAAAAGTGATAAACTTGCAAATTAAATAATTATAAGTTGCTGAGTGTATACACATTACAGAAGCGAAAACATTTTTAATTAAAAGATTAATTTAAAAAAAAAAAACAATCATAAGTGAAAGTTAAATCATTCATTCATTCGCATTCCGACGATATGAAACTGATAAAATAACTTTACTTTTTGAATATAAATTGTTTGTTTACATGTGTGTAGGCAGGCAAATAATTTCTGCGAATCGCATCAGTAAAAGCACAAAATATTGTTATTAATATAAACAAAAAATTGTAAATTATTTCACAAATAAATGAAAACACTATAGTGGGCCACGACCCCTCGTTAAATACCCTACACCATTTCGCTTAATACAATCATTCATATAATGACTTCTTCAAATGAAGTGTAATATGGGAAGTGGGGAAGAAAGTGGTCTGATACGTACTGTTTTCCGTTCGCTCTTGGTCCAAAATGCGATTGCGTACTAAATTTTTCAAAAATTTGCGACCTATAGGTTCAACGCAAGAAAGCAAAGCAGACAGATGGACAGACATGCTTAGATCAATTCGGAAAGTGATTTTGAATCCATCGATATAATAAAAGAAAACAAGACGGCCGTGTGGACGGACGGACAAGCTTATTCGGTCAGTATAATAAGTGTTGGATTTATCTGACTTCCTTCTGGGTGTTACATACATCCCGCACAAATTTAATACTCCCTTGAATATCAAGTGGTGTAGGGTATAAAAAAAAGCACATGCTTCATATAAATGAATCATTGCAAATACTTCTCCTTTTATTTTTAGACGCAAAAATAAATAAGTGAGCCATACCGGCAATGAAATGAAATTTAAATACCAATTCCTTGAAAGGTAAATAAGTGAAAATCACTTGAAATCCGCTCGTTAATTTATTCCAAATAATTTTTCCAACTTTCAATAGGTTCATGTGAATTCTCCGCTTTACGGTTACTTTTGGCGTAAATTTTAGTCACATTTATTATCGCATATATTTTTTGTTGATTGCGAGTGAGTCAATCAAACAATCGCAAAGCACAATTACATTTCCATTGACTTTTGCTATATCTAACACGTAAATTATTGATAACAAAATTGTCTTTTTTTAATTTCTTTCTCAATTTTTAGATATGTATTCTAAACGCAATTGGGGTCCAATTGCGTGTAATTTCGTCAAGTGATATGGGCATTAACTAAATGTGTATACCGCAAGTTTTAAATCTTTATCTTGGCTAAATGTTTTATATATTAAATATATGTTGAATGTATGTATATATTGTATATATGTATATATATTACAGACTAATAATGGATAAACCCATTGCTACCTACGCTGCAGCGATAATTCGTAGTTTTTAACTTAATAAACTGTATCAAGCTATACCTGATAGTTAAACTCCTATAGAGAATTATTATGAATTCTAAGCCAATATGGAATTTTAGAAAATTACATTTTCGAATTAAAGTTTATTAATCAATAATTAATTCTTAATTAATTAATGCAATTTAATCGATTATTAATTAAAATCAATTAAGATTAAAGTAGGTTTTCTACCAGCAATTGTACGAAGTCTCTTCTGGTACAGGAGTAATACAACAAAGTTAAACAATTTATATATACTAACTAATCATATTTGGGATTACAGAAAACCCTGGTGACGATTCTAACCGTATTTACGTTAACAATGGCTTTGGTTGGTTAACTCGATAAATCCCCTGTTATTGATTCGCTGACTTGCGGACGACGAAGAAGCTTTGATATTAGATGTTAGCGAGTTCCATAGTTATGCAGTTTTAGCAAAAAATAGTCTTGATGATCTTAAACTTGAGACATAGTCAAGGTTGCCATATACATTGACTCCATACGATATAAGTGGTATAAGAAGACATTTAACCAAGCTCAGTGTAAGTTGAGTTGGAACACAAAAAGAGGGCAGTCAAAGCTTCCTTGTTATATATTTGTGTGGTCACAAGATTGATATGATCCCAATTTTTCTTTGCCTCCGCTCCTCCGCTTTTTCAGTACAGCTAGCACCTATAGGATCTAAGCAGATTTGCCTTAATTGTTTCTCTGATATTGAAGTCAACGAGATATGAACATGTCGGCTAAACTAATCACCAAACAAAAGATGGACCTAATCATAGTATATTCAGTCATTGTAAGAAATATTATACGAAAAAACTAAAAGCTATTGTTTACAATGAAATGGGAAAAAAATTAGTCTAAGGAAACTTTCTTCAAATATGTAATAAGTTTACTTTCGTCTTATCGGACACTAACTAAGCTATCAATCAAATCAAGTTCTTTTTAATAGTAGACCGATATCGATTTTCTAAACCACTTTTTGCTATTCTCACTGGCTTTTTTCACAATTATATGAATTTCTTAAGCATACGCTTACGGTCGCCTCGCATGTAGTTGGGAACAGGATTCTTGAATTTAACATAACAATAATGCATTTCAAAAAACAGAACAAAAAAAAAAATCTATGTCAACTTTTGCGATTTTAACAATTCCCAGATAAAAGCTTCTCCAGTAAGTTTATTCAGAAGTCCATAAGCAAAAATATGCGATAAGTTTCTCTCGGAAAAGTGCATCGAATCATTTATAAAGAATTGTATCAGCACACTAACGCAGAAAAACCCATGGGACAACTACCTAGATCCTACGCTTATTAAAAATATATGGATCATCTATTTAGTGGTTCCAAACATCTGTACAGCGCACGGAAATTGTTCAAACTTCCGTAGATATGGGATGAAGCTCCTGTTTGGTTAAATGACTTCGTAAAGAAGAATTAGTGCACCTTTGGCATGAAGAAAAACACATCTAATGTTCCTGAAAGACTTTTCGATGTAGTTTTTGGGCTGAAAATATTACATTACATGAAAATGGTATTGCACTTATCCTCAGTGGAGAACGAGACGGAAAAACGTTTATTGGTTTTCCGTGGCGCAAATGAAATGATTTCTTGACATGGACGATATGTGGCTTCAAGAAAATGGTGCAAAATGTTTCCATACATTTCCTGTTAAAAATTCAAGTTATTGGGAGAAAAGTTCAGTGATCTTGTAAACGCCTATGTGAGATTGCCAGTAAAATCATGCGCTATAAACCTGTTGGAGTTTTCACTTTCGAGCTTTGTTGGAGCATTGGCTTGCTCTCTATTGAACCGCGAACTATCAATGGCCTTATCGATCAACACTATTCACGTTATTGGTGTAATAAGGATAGATTTATATCGAAAGACTGGTGTTCCAGGATTGATCTTTCACAGAATCCCAAAGTCGGTCATTGACATAAACTAGTATCTAAAATAGACGAAAATTTATATTGATATCTTTCATGGTGTAGTTTTTATAAAAATTAATAAATTAAAAAAAAAAAACACGTATATATTTCTGCTCAGTAAAATTGTTGGAAAAATTTTATTATTCCTTTGCTGCCCTCACATACATTGAAGTTAAAAATAAAGCAATAAAAATGAAAACAATGAAATCGGAGTCAATAGTGACTACAATAAAAATAGATAATAAAGATAAACATCTTGTGAAAACCGCGTACAATTTTTCCCCTCCAAGAAGTCACCGAAAACGAAACCTCAATCCGTTGAAATTTAA
Source organism: Glossina pallidipes (assembly GCA_000688715.1). Taxonomy (NCBI): domain Eukaryota; kingdom Metazoa; phylum Arthropoda; class Insecta; order Diptera; family Glossinidae; genus Glossina; species Glossina pallidipes. The sequence goes on from KK499893.1 coordinate 776,224, forward strand.
GAGACCAAAATGTAATATTAATCCATAAGGAAAAAGTTGATAAAAATAATTGTTTAAAGCAAACCCTTTTGACCGATAATTTATTTAAGGCATAAAACTTTACTAAACGTTATCATATCTATATTAACTTATGACGTGCCTGTTTGATATAACATGTTCATATAAATTGCGCCGTTTGATAAAAAAAAAAACTTGGTATTAAAAATACCAACCAGGCCTACAAACATTCATGAATTACCCAAAAAAGAATCGCTTTTTTCCTTTACAAAACCCCTATTATAATTAAGTGCCAGTAAGTCTTCAGTCCACGCATTGTCAAAAATTCTTTCCGCACATTGAAGTATTTAATTGAGTTAAACTATACTCTATATAGTCTATGGTGCGCGCGATGAGTAATTTCTAATTGATACAAACCGCATGATTGAATAAATGTAATCTAATCATCTGTTGATTGAATTGAAAATTATAAAATTATGTCATAAATTTTCAATAACGTAACATAAATAAAAACGGTTTAGTAATAATTTTACTTTGCGTGAGATTTCATTGAAATATTGCATGCCTTGCAATACTATCGAAAATGGATCTTTCATAAACATGCAGAACCAGGCGAAATTTGATTTGCTTTCACAATTTAATATAGACAGAGATTTGGCCACCTTAACAAGAACAAAAAAAAAAAAGGAGAATTGAGTAAAAAGTAGCGCAAAATTCTCTGTTGTAGTGTAAATAGTGCAGAGTTTCGCTTTAAATGTCATGACACATTTCCAAGGAACATAAAAAGAACATACGCACACATTGGAAGCGGTGTCAAGATATTACAACAACAACAACAAAAAGAGAAAGAGAAAGAAAAGCAAAAATGTTTGTAAATAAAATCATACATAAAAGAAGCCTACAATTTCGAACAATTAATCATATAACTATTAAATCATGTTTTGCACGAAATGTTTAACTTTCCAGAACACGCCTAGCTTTTATTTGCCTAAGTTAACCATACAGATCATATCGCACCATAACAGCCCTTAAGTATCTAGCTAGCGATAAACACTTTTCATCACTGCAATTATCTAAAGGTTTTTTAATTTATCGCTGAAATAGCACAAATATTATTTTCACTTATCCCACGCAAAACATGACACAATTATTAAATTTCAGTTAAAATTTTTTTTTGTTTGACAATTTCCTGGAGCCTTTTTACCTTGAAGCTATTGCTATTCATGGCCATTATGTTAGCCTTGAGACCATTTTTTCGTGTACGTATCTCTGTGTAAGCCGGTGCAGCAAATTTTTTTTGATGCTGTTCCAAATCATATTTGTTTTGTTCTATTACTTCGTCTGTGGTGCCAAAATTAGTGGAGCAGTCTGGCGTTGATGTTATACCGCTATCGTCAAGATTTCCCATGCCTTTTTTTTTTATAACATACGCACGGCGATTATTTCTAAAATAATCCTAAGCATAAAGCGACACGAGAAAGTTCTTTTTCAAATTGCAGTATATAAAAAAAAAAAACAAAAAAAAAAGTCGTTCGTTCTTTTTAACCGTTAGAATATGTACTAAAGTGACGACAACAACACCAAACTGACTGAATTATTTTATATTTTTAATAAATGCTTTAATTTTCCAATCTGATTAGTTAGAAGAATGTGGCCACTTAGCATTGGGATGCCATATCGAATCGTTCGTCAGAGATGAAGAAATGTCAAGAATTTTTGATGATTTTATGCGTCATTGTTCTTATTTTAATAATAAATGTATGGACTTACTCGATATTTAAATTTAATATTTAAGTAATAAGTAGCAATGAAATATCGTTAATTCTTCTTAGATGTTATTAAGAAATTTAAAAAAAATAAATGTAAAAAGAATGATCATTTGTCATTTCCCTATAATATATATAAGAATGTTAGTACAAAGGTACTGAATATATCAACTCATTAAAGTTGTAGATAAATACATTTATAGATACTCAATATAGGCACACACTTCTTAATATTGCAATTTCTTATTTTTAGAAACCCAAAAGCAATAAGAGATATTAAATATAACCTCAATTTTTTATAGTTATCATTATCATTAAGATTTTGTAACTCCTAAAGAAAAAAGTAAGAATTCCAATCAATTTAATAACTTTATCAAAAAAAGAAAAACAAAACGTTGGCCGCATTTTATTTGCGCAATGCCCAAATCAACATATTTAGTATAATCCGTTTTTAGCTAATTGAAATAAATAATGGCAACGCTAACGCATTATTGTCTTTTTTTTTAATTTCAATTTATATTTGTTTTACAGAGGTGTATTTGCTGAGAGCAAAATTCTATTTCTGAGAGGAAAATTTTCTTTGCTGTACATTCTCATGAAAGGGGTTTTTGTCTTTTCTGAGAGTAAAATAGGTTTTCTTCACATAGTACTTTTGCAGACAATTTTTTTTTTTTATATATTTTAAAAACAATAAAACATAATTTACATAATTACATAAAAGTAAATTGAATCGAATCAATAAATAAAATAAATGTATGTAATAATAGCTAAACTACCTATATTAACTCTTCAATTACGCAAATCTAAATTAATCGAATTAATAAATAAAGTAAATATATATAAATCAATAGACGCTAAAAATACTTATATAAAAATATGGACTTATTAAAAAAGGAAATAAAGTTACATTAGCAAAAAAATAACCAATCAATCCTCCAATAATACAAACGAATGAATTTAATTATTTTAAGTTTTTTAGTATACAGGAATAGTAATATTCTAGGGCTAGGAAAAAATAATCAATTAACTGTTTTAAATAATACTCCTATTATTCTTTTTAATCTTTTTAACATTACCCAGCGTAAAAGTCTTAAAAAATATTTTCTTTAAATCAATTTCATTATTTCCTCCTAAACCTAAAACCAATTAAATTAAGTCCAGTTAATAAATAATCTAAAAATAATAGTATAATGTAATATAACTAATATAATCAAACTTCTAATTAATATTATAATAATATATTTTACTATATTTAAATAAAATGTATAATTTCATTTTCCATAATTTAATATTCTCCAATTCTTCAGCTTATTTTCCAGCATTATAAAAGTTTACATTTTAAAGGAGTATTATTAACCAATTTATTCAACTTATCGTGAAAATACCGAAAATCCTAATATAAGAACTAATTTAATAAAAATATTACCTTTTCAATCTCCTATTATATATTCTGTCCTATAATAAATCATTACAGAAAATATTAATAATACAAAATATATAAAAATTAAACTTATTGCCTATGCAAACTCTCTATAATAAACACAAGACAAAAATTGTAATACTAAAGTAGAATACCATCTACAAATGGCAGACTTGCATAAATTATGATCAAAATACCATCTACCAACGGCAGACTTGCATAAATTATGATCAAAATACTTATTACCAGATATCTGCATTGTATAAAAACGCTGCCTAACGACACTACAATTCGCTTATTCATATTCTGTTCATTTGCTTTGGTTGCTTATGCAGACGCAACCTAACAAAGCAATAATTCTCATATAGTTTTTTCCTTTTTAAATGTAGTGAAATAAGTTGACCAGATTGCCACTTTCTTAATTTGGGACGATTTATATATATAATTTAAAGATAACTTTTTCCTTTCATGTCAATAAACAAATCATTTTAATTTTGCTAGCATTGTATTTAATATTGTATATGCCAAAGAAAAAAAAAAAAAACGTCATATCTGATCATCTTAACTGCAAGTATTGCGCGGAAAGTTTGAAAGTTTCTTTGACCCACCCCAAAATGACATAATTAAAAAGGCAGCCAGCAGTAAATGCAGCAAAATTTCTATTTTCAATTTTTATAAAATTTTATAAATTAAATAAAATAAGCGATATAGATTAATATTAAAATTAACTAAATCAAATTTTAAAAATTTGATGGTAATAAATTTATAAAATAAAACTAAGGAAATGTAAGAAAGAAATTTGATATTTAAATGTTGTCCAAAAAATTTCAAGAGAAAAATTTCAAGAAAACAATTAAATATTTAATTTGTGCTCTTTTATGAAAAATAATTTATAAAAATTATAAAAATAAAATAAAATTTTATTTGTTTAATCATATGTTTAGGAATCAGCTGTTGCAAGGCGTTATAAATACAGGTATGTTTTATATGAAATGAGCGAATTAAAAAGAATATGAGTCCAAACGAACGAAAGAGAGAAATGAAGAATCAAAAAAGTGCGACGAAAAACACAAAAAATAATATCAATGTTTTCAATGTTTTATAAGAAACGAGAGCGGACACATTGTTTGTATCAGTTGGCTCAGTCAGTGGAAAAGTTTCCTTTCTAACAAAGCACCTACTAGAAAAAAGAAAACTAACTTATTAAAAAAAATGTGTATTACAATCTGAAGCTTTGAAGTGGTGAAACCTGCAATCTTTTAAACGAGACGACAACGATCTCAAAAAAAATTTTAAAAAATATATATTCTGAGAAAATAAAAATCGAACCCGCAAATATTTTTCAAAAAGTTTTCATGAACAAAAAGGAAAAAAATATTTTATAAATGAGTATTAAACTTAGCTGTGTATAAATCGATCTCTCGCACATATAATCTTATTTGTGATTAAAACAAAAATCAAGAGGCATTTGACAAAAAAGACTGGAAGAAAAAATTGATGAATTTTGGCAGACATATATATGAAAGGACTCCCTGAAAAACTAAGAAAATTCATAAAAACCGATACGAAAGCGTTGAAAGAAAAAGTTCTGAGAGAGCGAGTGTAAAGGAATAAAGAGTGACAAGTGTGTGTAAGTGTGTGAAGAATAATCATCACCGAAAAAACAGGGTGTGCGTTTAAAAATTGAAAGCTTTTGGAAATCCTCATCCTAACGTACATAACATATATTAATAGGAATTGAATTAAAGAAATGGATTTTAATTTACCGAATCCTACCAACAAACCTTCAGTAAGGGCTGACGATATTTTTACTCACACTACAGAGGTGGGCAAGCAAACCAGTCAGGATTTATTGGGTGACATAATGGATAAATCTGGAACATTATTTAGAGAATCGGATATTGGTGATCAAAAAGATTCCGATTTTGAACATATCGATGCGCAAGCCTTTGTGCAACGTATGTCAGCCGGTGCAAAAGAGGCACAAGAGCAGTTAGATGCCAAGTTTTCTCAAGCGAAAAATGATTATGATGATTTTCTGGGTCAAAACACGCAAAAAATTAAACAAGGTGTGGCTGCTGCCACTAGTGATTTTATGAATGCTGAACGTGGCTTTGTGGGAGATACGCTAATTAACGCCGAGAAAAAAGCATCGGAAACCGCGGCAGACATATTAAATATTGCTAGCCATTTAGGCAGCGGAGATGCTAATTTTATAAATCAAGTTGCACCTGTTAATAGTACCACTCAAAATCTAATAGGTGATGACAATTTGACTTCCTTTGGTAAAACTTCTTCCACCGTTGCTGGCAACACTAACGTTAATAAAAAAGATTCAGACACCGAGTCACCTTCTATTTCGCATAATCCTTCGCCAGCTAAAAAATTACCTGTTACCGATGCTCTGAAAGAACAGGATAATGAAAAATTCATTTCTTCTGAAGATCTTTTAAGCGATTTTAAAGACGATTCTCAGCTATCAGGGAAAACGAGCGCCCAAAGACAGGCGGATGTTGTTAAGAATGTAACCGGAATCGATTTAGATACTGATGATGATGATGATTTCGTTCAAGCTGAAATTCCAAAAATGTCAGAAGAATTGAGACCAGCAACTACTACTAAAATTGAACCATCGGTTCCAGCTAAACCAATTAAAACTGAAGTAGAACCGATGAAACCTAAACCAGCCGTTGTAGAGAACAAGAAACCTCTGGCTCCTCACGCACCGATCGCCGCAACTAAACCAACCACAACCACCGTAACCGTTAAAAAGACTCTGAGTTCGCAACAGCCTCAGATTATATCAGTCGAAGATATATTCTACAAGTACGGCCTAGGTAAGTCAGAAATTGAATCATTTTATTGTTCAAAAACAAAAACGATACATTTACTGGTTGGAATGCAAATATTTTCATTATATTTTATATAGAAAAATTAATTATTAAATCCGTAACGGCTAAGAAAAAATTTATAGGAAATAATTAAGAAAATATTTTTTTTCAAAAAATGTAAGAAGAGTTTTTCGAGTGAAAAATTATACCATGTCCTTGCAAGTAATGAAACTAATACATCCTTCCTTTGCCCTATCAATTCGGAATATATTTTTCCACTGCTCGCGGGTGTTAGTGATTGAAAGAAGAAAAATTTAGAATGTATAACTGAAATGTAGCTTTCGGGTGACCCTACATTGGTAGAAAACAACATTTCAGGTACACCGTCACATGCTTTGTAATGGATAACAATAGGTAGTAGATATCCAAGGTGAAATTCAAAACGAATAAAACCTTCTTGTTAAAGAATTTTCATAAAAAATATATCATCTCACTACAGGAATTTATAGAACGGAACGATTGATAGTCAAAAGGAAGAAAACACAGTCAGATGATATTCTTCTACACACCCAATGGGCCCAATTGGTTTCTTATGATGTTTACTGTTACCAGCCAAGTATTGACAAGTATATGTTACAAATCTGACGGATGAGGTATTTAGTTAAAAAACTGAGATTTTAAGTATATATTCTTACTTCATGACCACAGTGCGGAACTAAGGAAACTATATAGATAATAGACTATTAGGGTGATCGATATAAAGCAACCCTTTGATGGTCAATTCACGCGTCGATAAGCCACGGCAGCCCTTAACGAATACTTGAGGTAGTGGGGGATTATTTCAGATTCCCCTTTCATCTTTCTCACTTGCTATCCTGGAACTATAAAGTTTTCCCAAAAATGTTATAAACACCTGTTAAATTTTGCCAGTAAATGTATCTGGTTTTTTTTTTTTTTTATTTTATTTCATTTTGTTAATTTGTTTGCATTTAAAGTGTGTTATGTTTATTTATATAAATTATTTCATTTTATTTAAAATTTTTAGAAATTTAGTGGGCAGACGAACGAACGCGAACGAATCACATCATTTTCTAAATTTTGTTTACTTTTAATTAACTGTAAAATGTGCTTTCTCGTATTCAATTGTGTGAATGTGTGTATGTGATTGTAACTTTCAACTGTTAAACCGACAGCGGTGAAACACCCTTCTTGTTGTGCGTCCATAGTTTATATATGTTGGTTTGTGCATTGTTTATGCGGTTGATATTTGTCTCTAATGCGAAAGAGACACAATTGTTGTACTCATTTTGAAAGGGTAAATAATTTAAGGTGGACACTTACTGTTTATTATTAATGTTGCTATTGCACTTGCGACGACAAAACAAAAAGTCACTTTCGAAATACTTTTATCATTTATTATATGTCAGGAGAGAAAGCTTTCTTTCCATTTTACATTTTTTTTTTTTTTTTGTACATTCATTTATCAACATGGGCCTATAAAATGTATATATATATAAGAATAAGTATACTTATATATATATGTAGCATATACATACATATTCCATACAACCCTCGTTGTCGTGTTACCCGGCACACCACCCAAGCCGTAACAATGAATCATATACTTTTGCTATACGGAAAATTATTTTATGCCAGTAATATGATGTCATATCGAATAAGCGTACAAAAAACAAGTCATTTCAATTGTATTATGTATGATTAACTTAACGCACACAAGCTAGATAGAAATATTTCAAAACTTAACGTAATTCAGATTTTAGAAATCAGAAAATCATCGTTTCGTATTCTCATCACGAGTGTTATTGAAAGTCAATAGTAATTCTATATCTTGAAGGACAGTGGGTCGATAGCGTAGGGCATCTTAAAGGACAGTGGGTCGACAGCGTAGGGCATCTTAAAGGACAGTGGGTCGATAGCGTAGGGCATCTTAAAGGACATAAGGTCGACAGCACACTATATCTAAAAGGATAGTTGGTCGATAACATAGCAAATGTCGGTAGCCGTGAAATCATAGACAATAGAATATGATTTCAGAAGCTTGAGGAAAGTAAATTACGACAGTGGGCTAGAATAAGTAGAAACAAATATTGCTTTCTCTCTCCTGCTATTTTCAGGAGCACCATGTGGTTGACTTTCGAGTGAGTAGTGTAATATCAGCTGCAGTAAGCTTGCGATGACACTATAGTATGACACTTATATCATGTCTTTTGTCAAGGTAACTGTACTTTTGTGCAAAAAGACTTCGTTCTTCTTCTATACCCTAAACTATTTGCGGTAAAATAGTGTATTAACTTTATGCAAATATATGAAAGAGTTCTACCTTTTCTTATACCGATCGATTCTCAATCACTTTCTGACTTGAATTAAGCGCGTCTGTCCGTCTGTTCTTTTTGTTTTCGTGCGTTCAGCCTACAGTCCACAATGTTTGCGATGAATGGAGATCGATGCAATGACGTGTTTTGGCCCAAGGATGAACTCTGCTGAAAACGAGTCGGGGCCGAAATCTTTTTCGATCACTTTCTACTTAACACCCTATTTTGAAAAGTCGTTATATCATTAACTGTAGGTTATTATAGCGTACTTGATAGTGCGCCATGGTCCTGTAGATGAACGTAGTCTAATTCTTTCAATTATTAAGATCTAAACACTTCTCATAGTATTTCATGTAACTGCAAATATTAGTTGGTTCTCAAAAACCAGTTGACATCTCTCGTACCCGGCAAAAGGATCGGGTTATTGGAAGTGAAGCTCGATAGTCGGAACAGTTATGAAAAGTTTTTTCATCTTTTACGCCTGCATTCTTTAGTCATTTCGAATGATTCTTGAGTCGATTTAGATGAATTTCTGTATTAAGAGAAAGAAAACTTTCAAGTGTTCTTCATCTGTAGATTGTAATATTGAAGAACTGAAAAGAGCAAACATTAGCAAAGTAATTTGAGAATAAAAAATATTTTATTAACTTTTTTTGCCGATTACTACTGGTTTATATAGTTTTGCAACTATGTCAACAACACTGGAAGAAAGAAGTTCGATGCGAGTCTTCTTGTTTCAGATATAATTTTGAGATCACAATCTTAAAAGCGTTTAAATGGAACAAAATTGTTTTTTTTTATTGCCGTGAAATACTCTACACCGCAGAAAAGCAACTAAATAGACTTTAGTGAGGCACGGCTCATCATTAAGTATCCTCAACTATTTCCCTTAGTGTCATTATTTACATAACGACTTTCCCAAAAAAATAGAGAAAAAGGTAGAGAAGTTGTCCGATCGGAACTACGTTCGTCCATAAGCCAAACCACGGCGTTGTAAGAAATTTGATCGAAATATCTCAAAAACAAAATGACAGACGGACGGACAAGCTTAGAAAAAAGAATTACTTTCTGAATGGATCGGTAGGTCTCTCTCAAGTCCTTCTGGCTGTAACATACATTCGCATAAGTCTAATACACTCTTGTGTATCGTAAATGGTTTAGGGTATGGTCCCAGAAGAAGTGCCTTCAATTTTCATTATTTGAATTCTCAATTCAATACCATGTTCTTTTAAAACGATTTTTGGAAAAAATCCTAGAATACTTAGTAGGTTTAAGGATCGAATTTTGAAAAAAAAATTTTTGATGTTGTTTTCCGTGAAGAATAATTTGCGACCTACGAGATGGCAGTCATTGCATCCGTTTTATTTTTAATTGATCTCATATGACATTGATCCAAAAAGTCTATCAAAAATTGTTTTTTTACATTGTAGCGTAATTTGAGAAAAGAAACATCACATTACGTATCTTAGTGGAGAGTGAGATAGATATCGAACAATAAAGCATAACCGAGTATACCACATTTTACGTGTGGTTTGCTTAGCGGAATATGTCGAAGCCAATATTCGCAACAATTCTTTAATGATTCATAAATTTATTTAAAGAAATGTACTGATTGAAATTCTTTTAAATTAATTATTTTTAGACGATATTGTAATCTTATTTATCCATAATGCAATCGGGTTTCTTTTGTTTGCATTTTTCATTAAATTTGCTGGTATTGCATACAAGAGCACTTTGGAATTGAGTTCAATTAACTTTACTTTCTTTTAATCAAAAACATTGATTGCAAAATTTGTTTTATCTTTTCATTTAAATTTGCTCACACATACACAAGCCATAAAGAACATCTAATCGCTTTTGAATAAATGATAAAAACTCAACGTTCATCGCTTTACTGCAGTCAGGTGCGACAGAGAACAGTCAGTACGTTATCTTAAGCAGGGCATCGCTCTTCATTTATTCATCGTTACAATATAAGAGTATGGCGGCTTTCTAACATGAGATATAGCCATTTCTGTCTATCCGTCCATTTGCTTGTCTATTGTCTGCTCTTGAAACAAATGATTAAAGAAAGCTTCTATCTGAACACATAAATAATTTTCTCAGGTCATATTCAAGAAGAGCGAGTGGCGCCTTGGAAACCCTTTCGTATAATTATCAATTCAGTGACGCAGATGGACTGTTTCATATTTAGCCAAATTAAATGACAGGAAATGAAAACTCGCCCTATATAGCTCTACATATGTATTGTGTATATTCTACACCACTAGCAACCATATATAAGTTTTCGCGGGGAGTATGCCATTTCAAAAATGATGTGAAGTATACCCATCTTTTATTATACCGATCTATTCAGGATCATTTTCCGAATCTATCTAAGCCCGTTGATCAGTCAAATTGGGTGGATTGATATGTTTTGTACGAAAGCGAATCCCACTCAAAATGGATTAGATCGGACCTTTGGTAAGACTGTACCTTGTCTTGTTTTCAAGAAAACGTTATTTGGGGAAAATGCTCCATATTTTAAATTTCTTGAGAAAAATCACCAAAAAATAGCATTTTTATAAAAAAAAAATGTCAAATAGTTAAAGGGGCTGAGACCATAGGACCATTTTTTCAGCCCCATGTAAACTTTCTGTGATGATACCAAATTCAGATTATCGGAATTTTTACGATAAAAATTAATCGAAAATATTGCTATGACATTTAAATTTACTCCTTGACTGATCCCTTGCGTGGATTGACTTCTTCCATATTAGGACAGTAAAGAAAGGTGTTAAAGATAGGTGAAGATAGGAGAAGATTTCTAGGAAGCGAATCTGTGTTGGGTATTTAACAGTCGAAAACTTATATTATTCGTAAAATCCTGATCAACAAAAAATGAAATTATCCTTAACATGTTTTTGGGGTTGGTTTCCTTGGAAGCTCAACTCCAGACAAATTTCAATTTCTTTAAAGTTTTTCTTATCTTTTCGTTTTTCCTTGCTTTTTTGTATTTGTAGATATTGTTCGATTCTAGAGTTTTTATACCCTACCATCACTAGTGGTATAAAGACATATTAAGTTTGTGCTGATAACCGCAAAAAATTTAAAATGAACCCCTTCTATTAAGTACCAATCACTTTTTAAATTCATCTAAATATGTCAGTCCGTCGGTCCGATTTGTTTTCTTATGACTAACTTGCAGCCCGGAGTATTTGATTAAAGTTTGGTGCACGCACATATTTTGGCTCAAGGACAAACACTATTGAAAATATAAAGGATGGAACCACCTTTTCGATCAGTTCCCATGTAATGCTTTACTTTGAAAAGTCGTCACGGGCATAAATATAGGTTAGTATAGCGTAGTGTAGTGTATTTAACGGCTTTGGCCCCAGAATAAGGACTATTGACAATGGCTCGGGTTTTGCGGCCAGTTCCCATATAATGCCTTATTTTGAAAAATCGTTATATGAATAATTATACGACGGTGTAAGTTACTTAACTTGTCTCTCCTACTTCTTACTTGTTTTCGCTAATGTCTTTATTAAAATTTTGCTCTGTTTGCATCTAATGACTAATAAATAGTAAAAGTGCCAAAGTTCAACTCGTTAATGGGAGGTACAACAGACCGGCGAATAGATAGATGAGCGAGTAAAGAAAAAAAAAACCAAATTAGTTTAAAAGCTTGAAATTATATCAGGACTGCATACAAACTGTAAATGAAAAGCGACCAAAACAAAAAACCACAACAACAACAACGACAACAAAATAGTAATTTCTCCGTGCCGTTGACAGTAGCGGATGTAAAAATGGTTGCATAGAAAAAAAGGCAAAGAAAAAGAAAAAAAAAAGCAAAAGTTATTCAAGCATTCTCTTACTGTAACGTTTCGATTTCATATATGCATTCGACACATTTTATAACAATTCTCCCTCATGTACTACATAAGTTTCATTGTTTTATTTAAATTTTTCTATTGTGTCTCTTATTGTTGCTATTTTCCATAAATGTCATTCGCTTTCTATTTAAGTTAAATCTGAGACACAATGTGCGCTTTCCATATGAGTGATAGTGCAAAAAAAGAAAAAGAAAAAAAAAAAAAAGAAAAGTTCCATAATTTCTCAGACGTCAGTAACATAAGCAGGAAAAATGAGATGTGTTGAAGTGACTTGAAATTTTCTCCAGCTCACGACACTGCATATTGCTTAAGAATCACATTTCATCAACCGATGGATTCACACAGTCAAGGGCAAAAGTCTGCACACACTCATCACATTTGCTTCTTTGGTTTTTTTTTTTTTTTTATATAAATTTTTGGCAAAAACTTTTATGGCCGAAAGTAGATTTTTTTTTTTGAGTGAAAAGGTTGCGCTTTGGTCATATCTGGCTGAAAAATCTTCTTATTGAGAAAAGTTCACATAAATCATATTGCAATTTAAGGAAATAGAACGAAACATCACCGATTGATTTATTTTCTGCTTGTTATACCCTACATCACTTGTGGTACAGGGTATGTCAAGTTAGCGCGGACATATGTAACACGTAAAAGGGCTTAAGGTAGACCTACTTTTTATTACATCGATTTAGTGAGAATCATAATGTGAATTGATCTAAGCCTGTCTGTCCGTCTGGTGTCTGTCCACGTAAACTTGTGTTCACGCTACAGGTCGCATTTTTTGAGGTCTTTTGATGAAACTTGGTAAAGTGACGTGCTTTGACCCAAGGCCGAACGCTATTGAAAATGCTTCGGATCGACCCAATTCTGAACAGTGGAAAAAATTGAAATTTTCAAAATTCCTCGGCAAAAGTGGCTAAGGCGTAGTATTTCTAGTATCCTAAAGTGGTATAAAAACTTTGGACCGGCTTGGGTAATTTTTGAGTCCCCTCCCATATAATGAGAAGTGAAGTTCATCCGACAAGAAGGTATAATTTCCAATGCTTCAGGAGGACTTGAAATAGACCCAGAATCACTTTTTGCATCGATGTAAGGTTGTCTATCTGTCTGTCTTGTTTTTTGTGTTCAATCTACATTGCGTGAATTTTGAAATATTTTGATCAAATTTGGTACACCGATATGTTTTGCTTCAAGGGCGAACGCTATTGAAAGTGGTTCGTATCGGACCAATTATTCGATCACTTGTCATATAAAATCTTATGTTAGAATAACTGTACGATATTGTAGGATATTTAATGGCGGGACGTGTCCCTCTATAGTGTTTTTTTTTACCTTTGACTTGGAATATTCCTGAAATGTCCCCTACAACCGTTTTCCACAAATCTTATTACATGTATTTCGTTTTTCTATTGTTTCTAATCTCAAATGTTATTATTTCTTGTATTGAAACGACTAACTATTAAGTTTACACATATGCGATTTCTGCATAAAAAGCGAAGGTAGGAAGTATGTATAGATAAGTTTTTATACATTTCTTATACATTTACTATTCAACAGCCACACAAATTGTTCTTAAGTAGATCTTAAGTTTGATTATTCAAATATAATAAATAACTTAATCTCTGTGGGCTTGTATAGTTTAAGTGATTCGCATGACGCAGAATATATGTACCCTGTTATAGGTGATTAGCGTGGTCGGCTGTAAATGCTTCTATTATGGACATTGAAAGAATCAACGTCGTAAAGAATGTGAGATCTTTGGATTAGTTTGTCAATTAGGACAATTCGCTTATGATAAGCTATGATGCTTCATTTGATTCTGGATTTGTTCTGATTGTGGATGTGTATTGAAAAGACGAAGAAAGTAAAGAAATTGAGAGACTTTTTCATCATGTACATGTATGTACACTTTCGGCCTTGACTGTAAACACATACGTATGGCAAAAAAACCAAAAGAAAGCAATTGAGGAAAAAAGAACATTAAATACATTTTACTCATATCATAGTTTTATATTACATAAGAAATATTGTTAAATAAAAATGAGAAAAAGTAATGATCAATACCTAAAAACTCATCTTTTCGGATAAAATAGATTTCCCTAAGCAATTTCAGAAGCAAACCTTTCATATGTAGTAAGTTTTTCTTTTTTTTTAAAAAGACTTTTGAAAATGTTATGCTTTATTAATGACTTTATATAAAAATTGGCACTTACTGAAGGCGCTTCAATTCTTCTAAGTCATTGCTCCGAGTCGGTCGTAAAAATATCCAAAAATTTTGGTTTATCGAGTCATACAGCTACCAATACTAATATTGTCTTCTCTTCTTCCATTTATATGCAGCATATAGCTAATGTACAATGAGTACAACGAACACAACATGAAATATTCGTTGGAAGAAGTAGGAAGTGTTCGGAACGATTGTTACCTTTTACAAGATAAGAAATTTTTGGGCTGCAACGATCAACCGAACTTGGCTCCTTGGTCCGTGACGGGATCAATAGAATATTAGATTAATGTTACTAACGTTGTTCAATCATTGCATGCTAGATTGTGGTAGCTCAACATATCAGACAAAGCTGGAGCATACATTATGACATAACCAAAAAATAAGCGGGAAACTTTTCTGCGAAAAGATCATCTAGCGGCATAGTTTGCTAGAAAATTGTTATTTAAATAACTAGTTTCGCTTGCTACGATATATGCTATCTTAAGCGAGATGCAGCCTTTTACCAACTATTTGTAAACGGATTGTGTTGAAACGTAGATTTGCGCATATTTAATTTGATCACAACATCTCACGATTCACTTGAGTTTAGGTGATTTGAAGTGAAAGTTCATCCAAAATATCCCTTGTAGCCCGTGGCTTCAACAAAAGTTCAACTACTTTCCATATCTGTTATATTTATGTACATTCCTTTACATGCAATGGATAAACTGGACAAATGGACAGAAAAGTCGGAATATACTCAAATTTGGAAAAGTAGGTAATGCACCTACATACATATACATATACATACCCATGCCTTTGACTTTGTTTAAATATTCCTTCCTTAAGGCCTTTTACCCCCACTAAGGATGTGCTAAATTTGCTCTTCGACAAGATAGTGCGGGACAATGATTTAAAATCATCAAACTATGAAGAGATTTATTAGAGTCTGAATCGATTAGTGATTTTTAACATTCTGGCAGTCTTTCAACAATAAAACATCGAAACAGGTCAAATGGTCGGCAAGTCTTCTTCTTCTTTTTTTTTTTTTAATATGACCAATGATTCAGGGGATGTGTGCCATATTTATTCGTGTAACATGATGATAGTCAAAAAGTAGTTAGGAAACAAATGGAAAAAGGTAGGAAATGCTTGCGAGCCCTCTACGATATGCTATTGTGCACACGAACTTATACGGGATACTTTGTCGTATTTATGAAATAAAAAATAAAAAAAAGTCCAATTTTAGCTTATAAGTCCCTGCATTTTCGTGTACATAGAATTGATAATCAAAATGATATAAACGCTTTAAGCTCCGACGGTTTTTTGATGGCGAACAAAGACTAAGTTCAAAAATGCGTGCGATCCACGCAATATTACGTTCGTAACTAGTAAAAAACGAAGTCACAATTCATCACGCAAGAATACGTGTGAGTCGCATATAAATAAGCGCAGATTAGAAAAAAAATCGAATTACTATCTATAAGAGAGATGTTGAGCTAGAACTTGATACAACTGCTTTCACTTGATTATATAATATAAAGAATACGATCCGTATGGATGGATTTTGAAAATGATTCCAAAAATGCCTGGCCAGAATGGCGCCATCGCGGTTACCTTTCACGATGGCATGCAGGCGCAGTACTTTGATTTAATGCTTTACGCAATTGCGTCGTCGAAATAGTCTATGCATCAAGCATTCAGTTAAGAGTTTTAGTTCAACGAGCTGTAGGCCATTTTTCTTTTAAGGTAAGACATTTAGGTAAAAGTGAATCTCTTTATTAAAAATGATGTTTCCAATAATGAAAGAGTTTTTCTCTGTATTGCTTCGAGCGTAAGCAATGCAGTAATGATTACCAAGTTGTAACTTCAACCGAATGCAAGCATGGTCGAGCCCTGCAGTATAAGTAACGTCTCGAAGATGCTCAGTTGCTAACAATCGATAGATTCTAGTCGCTCTCAGCATTCTCTCATGTCTAGTCTCAAAATTCTTTTCACAACTTTAGACTCGTCTTTACTACGCTATTGCGATAATTTGTGTTTACCCCTAAGCTTGCATTAATAAGGGCTTTAGTAAAGTGGTCATGATTTTCGCTACAAGTTTCGCTACTCTTTACAAGTAGTGAATACGCCATCCCTGTCCGCAATCTTCGAAAGAGGATTTGCTCTCCATTTTATGTTTACTTTAATAGTAAAATTTCCTTGAAAAAAGATTTTACGAAAGTAATTAATCGATTGCTGCTTTCTGATAGCAGGCGGCGGTGGGAACATGCACTCAAAAAGAAATTCGAATCATCCATAAATTAAAGATGCAGTCACATTGAGAAGATACATTTCGACGGAGAGACAAAGATGATCTGAAGTGATTTCACTTTTGTATTGTTTTTCTTTTCTTCTTTTTTTTTTGTTTTTCACATACTTTTCATTGTTGTTTAACTTTTCCTTGGACGTTTTTTATTTTTAACCGCGCATAGCATTAAAGTCAACTGACGTCTTTCTGGTGATAGTTGGCAAGAAAAATGCATTTTTTCAGATGTTTTTGTTTTTTTTGCTTTTCGCATTCATCTTCTACTTACTGCTGCTTGCCATTAAGATTTTTTTTTCCTCTGGACAGAAGAAGAAAAGTTCATTGAGGAAAAACGAAAAGAAAAACAACTTTTACGTACAGACGGAGCCAGGCAAGATCACGAGATTTACTCAATGCAATGTAAAGCATTTCAGGGATTGTCTTCGATCTGTCCGATTAATTGAATTGAAAGAAGCTTATGCTGATGCGTAAGATACTAAGCAGCAAACAAGACAATATTTTCTTTTTTAAGATTTAATTGATTTTGCTTTAAGAGGTTCCCGTTTTGGTTTCAATCACTTTTCTCGATTTTTGTTTTTTTTTTTCGGTTATTTTCTATTTTTGCTACACAATTACATTTTTACGGCCCGCTTACCTTACTTTGATGTCTTTTAAGGATTTTTTTCGTACAATTAACTGTTATTTTAATTCGCTTTCTACGCATATTTACACAAAGCCTTGTTAGTAACTAGCAATCATTAGAGTGTAGAAGAGAAATTTTTCTATATTGTGCGATAATCACACGTTCCAATGGAATACGTAAAATAATACTAAAAATTTGAGTTGAAAAAATAAAAAAAAAAAAAAAACAACTTTATGTACTAACAATATATTTTTAGTTAATAGATTCGAGATTATATTTTTACATTGACTTTCGTTGATGTCATAAAATTGAAAACATGTTCATCCATGTAACGCTATTGTTATTAAATGCATGTACTTCAAAATCAATGCATTATTATTAACCTTAGCAGAGAATATATTAATTTTTTTATATGATATAAATAAAACCCAGAAGAAGAAAAGCTTCGCAAGTCTCTAGTGAAGGCATTTTGCAATGGTGCTAATATAAACCCTTACAGATTTAGATTTCGAGATATCGCTTCTTTTTTCTTTTTTTTTAGAAAATTTGGGAAATTCTCTATATAGGAAAACAAATAAAATCATTCCAGTTGGGTCACTGCTCACCATTATTATGGCCTACACATGCCCATAGTTACTTAAATGACGATTTTTCAAAATAAGGCGCTACATGAGAGGTCATCAGTGAAGTGATCCCACGTTCAATTCACTTTTAATAGGGTTCGCCAAAAAGTGTGGCTTGCAGGTTGAACATTAAAAAAAAAAAACAAGGCGGACGAATGGACAAACAAGCTCAAATTAGATTCACTTTCTGATTTGACATTTTTTCATATAACGACTTTTTAAAATAAGCCCTTCTATTGGCATAGAGCTGGTCCCATAAAATACATTTTCACTAGCGTTCGGTCCTAAACCAAACTAGTAGTCAGTGTGCCGAACTTTCACTTCTCATAATGTTTTGGAACTACCAGCAGACAGACAGACAGACTTCACATAATGTTTTGGAACTACCAGCAGACAGACGGACAGACATAATTAAACCAATTAGTAAAATAATTCTAAATCGATTAATATAATAAGAGAAGTCCACTTTAACCCATATGTTCCCACCTTAACTTCATATGCCCTGTACTGCAAGTGGAGTAGTGTGCAATGAGATTCATATAACGTTTTAAATTTGTAACTGCCAGATGACTGACGTGTTCGCATTTTTCATGGCATGAAAATATCTTCTTTTGCACTTTCAATGCATCAAAATCCCTTTTTTACCTTTCACTATAGCGGCCGATGTCAACATACTTATCACGCTTCAATCATTTAACAAAATTGTTTGTCTATTTTTAATGGCACCTAAGTGAAGTTATATTTAAAAATTAAATCCTCTTTACTTGTAAATATCATCTAATTTAATATCAAAGTATATGCTATTGACTGAGTACAGTCATCACCTTTGCTAGAATTTTAAAAACAATGTTAGCGAACTATTCAATATTGTTGATTATATGGCTGGCATTTAATGCTCGATGAATGGCGGCAATAAAACAGATTTTGTTTCTTTTTTTTTTTTTTTCTTTTTTAAATATGACCAATCACTCAGGAGATGTCCTCTGTCCGCGTGACATGGTGACGGCCAGAAGAAGGAAAAAAATAGTGAGGTGGTAGATGAGAGAACCCAATCGATAAGTATTACGCCTCACTATAGCTGCGACCAAAGGTACTTTTACCGCTTTGAGATTTCAACCCGCGAACAATGACTTTGTTGTCGCGATTCCTATTCGACTGTTCATGAGGATATGTATGAGAGGGATGTTTATATCGCGCTCTATATAGAAGTCTTATTACCTCCTACTACCTGCTTTTTGTTTACCATTGCGGCCAGTTTGCTTTTATTCGCGAAGCAAAAAAACTCAACATCATTTGGAAATTTGGTATAAGCTATATAGACATCTTCTAGCTTTGTATATAGAATTGAATTTACACTAGAGTGTCATAGAGAACGACAGAGAGAGGGAATACTACCAACGTGTGTAATGGCTCTGTATATAGACACAAAAAGAAACTATAATGTAGGACGTGTAAGACCATTTAATAAGAAATCTTCCCTTCATTCAATCAACCGTAAAGCTTTCTCCAAAAACTTAGAAAGAGCTTGCGATTGATACATAAATTATAAGTTTTTCTTTGCTTTTCTAAGGTACAAAGATATGAAAATTCTTCTTAAGTGACTTTCTACGCTTAACTTCTACTAAAACTTGTTTAATTGATTGTGTTTTAGAAAGCGATATATGAAGAATATGGTTAGACCATTGTCGACACTGCATAGTTTTTCTTTATGGCGACGGCTTCAAGCTTCTAAAAGGTATTTTCCTTCTGTGCTACCAACTTAACGTTGGATTTTTTTTATGACTTGAGCATTGATTGACTTGAACAAGAACAAATAGACACAGTTTCACCCTAAGTTAGGCATTTGAGATTTAAGTATCTTGTATTGCCACGTGTCTAACGTCAGCATATGAAAATGTCGCCAAACGTACTCTACAGCAGTTATGCTAAGCAAGTTTCTACAGTAAAAGTGTTGCTCTCGCCTCAAAACTGCTCTCTTTACGAATTACTATAGAAATTTATTGAATTATTTTTTCAAAATTTTAATTGTGTTTTGAATTTTCTGCTAATAATAATTAAATATCAAATTAAAATATGTTTGGATGTCGTCTACATTGATAAAAAAAATCTAAATTTGCTAAATTTAAAACGCTAATTAATCATTAATCCCTAGAGTATGCTTCATTTTAATATATTTTACGCTAACCACATTATGAGGTCTTCTTTCCTAGGGGAAAACATCAAAATATTTTTTTTTTAATACTTTTCTGAAATGGAAGGAAAATAGCATAATATTTGTTTGTAAAATATATATGAACAATGGCAACACTGAAGCCTTTCCGGTGGGGTGCCTTTAATTTAAGTGGATCCCTGACTTCGAAACAAAAAAGAAGAAGGCATTTAGTCTACATGTTCATAGCTTGGGAAGTACGAGCGGGACTATGATATTTGTGTGATTGGCGAGTGTTTGAAAAAAACATTCATTGGCGTTCACCCTTACTACATGTTTATACTAGGCTTTTATAGTAAGGCAGAAAAAGGGAATTAGAGAACGAAGGAAGAAGTTATTCCATAACTTATGCGTTAAAGTTCCAATCCATGTCTGTGTACTTACACTGTACGGGAGATCGCAAGATTGCCTTAGAAATATTCACCTATCAATCGATAAGGTAATGTATTCTCGTCCCAAGTTTCATTTTCGAAATCAAATTATTTTCCCAGAAGAGAAAATTGTTCGGTTGTTGTTGTTGTTGTTGTTGTATTTTTGCAAAATTCTTATATCTATCGTCCTGTAGTACACGTGCAAGGTTTTACTAATTATATCCTACACTACTTGTCGTACAAAGGTATATTAAGTTTATGCCTTCCCAGAGGGACCGACCACAATCGATTTAGAATCACTTTATCAATTTTCAAAGTCACTTTCTGAATCGATCCAAGTTTGGCTGTCCCTTTGGTATTCTTGTGTTCAAGTTAAAGATCGAAATTTTCGGGATATTTATTTTAGACCATGGGCGGACTATTGAATATAGTTCGTATCGGTCATTTTTGTGATCACTTTCCATATGACGCCTTACCTTATGAGTAATTACATTAAACAAAGTGGTATATGATATTTAACGGTGGACCGTGGACCACTATAGTATTTTAAATTGTTTTTGTATTACGCTCGTAGAATACACATCAGGAATATATGCGAAGTAATCACATCTGGAATCGTTGTAACAACTAGAATCCTGAAAATAGATTGGTTAGAATAAAACGACCTCGACCTTGCCATATGTTAAGTTGAGAAAGATACTCAAAACAGCCACAAAAAAAAAAAAAGAAAAGAAAACTTAAACAAAACTTCGAGATTGTTTCACTAATAACAACTCACATGTAATTTCCCATTTAAAACCTTTGCCGACTTAGCATGTCCTTCTTTCGATATCTTCAAAACGAGAATATTTCCGTCCGACAAACAAAAGATGAATGCGACATGCTTTGAAGCAATTATTGTAAAGCGTTCTGAAGTTTTGTCCGTTTGTCTGAAATTTTTTTCATATATTTTTTTATATTTATTACTTAAGAAAAATTTTTTAATTAAAATTTCTTGGAAATCTCCATGTGGTGTATTTTGCAGCAACAGTGTCTTCCAATGCATACATTTTTTCGCTTTCCACCATACATCTAAATACGCAGGCTTTGCATTTACCGAAAAAAAAGAACAAAAGTTACCCTTAAATATAATTCACCATTTTCTTTAAAAATGAGTAAATAGAAAACAAAATCGATATAAAAACAAAAGAGGTTTTTTCTTTTTGTCTTTTTTCTTTTTCTTGTGGAGATTCGGACAGCTCGCAGTTGTTTTGTTGCAATTCAGTGTTGCTGCGAATGTTTTGCATGTGGTTGCAAAAATTTTCTATGGAGAAAAAAAAAGGAAAAGTTATGTGTTAGTTATAACGGTCTCCATAAACCCAGACAACCGTCGATACTCTTTTTATGCGGATTTACATTTTGCAGGCGATATTGCGCAACCGCTACGAGGGCTACCTTATGAGGATTGCAAATAATCACCTCGCACACTAGTTATCCTTTTCTCGCTAACGGGAAATTCAATTCTAATCTCGGCAGGAGTTTTCGGTAAAAAATCCGTTTTGCATTACTTTAGTTACTTAATGTTATAACAAAGAAACGGTATTAAATCAAATTCGATTACGTCTCAATTTCACTCTAGAAAAATAATATAACTGTTTGACAAAAGAAAAAAAAAAACAAAAAAAAAACGAAAATTTTGAAAAGGAAGGAAAATAAACAAAATAAAAAAAAAAAAAGAAAATTTGAAAAATAATTTTTTTTTCTCTTTTAAATGTCTAGCTCTCTGATTGATATTATGACAAATAATTTCATTTTTGAAAAATCAATTCGGTATTCAAAATTTTGAAGGTTTCATTTTCGAAATAATTCTTTTTTTTTTTTTTTTTTTTTTTTGTGAAATAACGCGTTCTTTTTTCCTTCTGTTTTGCTATAGAATATAAACGAAAAAAGCGAATTTTCTCATTTGTGAAAAATATTTAGAAGAAAACGAAAAGAAAAGAAGGAACAAAGCTCAAGCATAAATAGAATAATTAAAATAAACAAATATAAAAAATAATATATTTATATATATAAACGTACATATAAGTTTTAAAAACAACAACGAACGATTAGAAAAGAATGCACAAAATGGATCCAATTGGAGAACCTGCACAGAATGGTGTCTATAAGAAAAGCCCATTAATTTGTTCTTTACTAGATCCTAGTAAGTGTGTCATAATATAATCATTTCTCCAATTTTTTTAATTTTTTTTTTTTTTTTCTTTGTTAATCTTATAATTTTAACATTGGTTGGTGTTTGGTGGTGTAATAGTGAACTTTAGTAAAACTATCTTCTATCTGTGTATTTCTAACTTCTTTGCCTTAAAATCTTTTAAACTTTGTTTTCTCTGCATGCTCTTTGCTGTGCTGTGTATTTAAAAAAACGAAAGAAAAAAAAAACTAACTTTCTTTACCGCTTTATTTTTCAACTTAACATACACTTAATTAAGATAATCAATATTTACTAATTTCAGACGCTTGGTTTAAACCGGAACGCTTACATCCACAAGGTAAGTCTTCTTTTTTCATTTTTTTTTTCTTTTCTTTTCTAAATTGCATGCAATGGATAATAAAAATATTGTGATGGTTTCCTTTAGTTAGTTATAAATACTAATAAGACCTAAAAGTAGGCCACAATATATTCTGAATGTAACTGATAAAAGTATACCATACCTTTTTTTCTTTTTTTTTTTTTTTTCAATTTTTTTCGTTTTTAATAAAAAACATTGCAATTTCTTGTATTGTGCACTGTATGTCAAGTTTGCTTTGTTTAATTATGTCAATTATACAAGTGCATTATAATGTATAGAATGAATGTAAGGAAAGAAAAAATGTTAAAAGAAAATTTCTCGTAAAAGGTACGTCATTCAGTATTCAAGCCCTCTACTTAGTTGCCTACATGCTTTTTATTGATTTAACCTACAATGTTTTAATCAATTAGCTACGGAAGATTGGTGGAGAGCAGCATTCGCAATATTGCTGCGCTGTCTGCAAAATATATATGCGGTTCTATAAAATAAAAATTTAAGTCTTTAAAAAAGAAAAAAACAATTAAACCAATTTCAAGTGATATAATAACCCCTTAATGAACAAACCAAAAATGGTTGAATAAGCATATTCAGGCTTTCCAGCGCCATATTTCTCCCTCAGTTGCTTTTTTCTTTTTTTTTCTTGAAAAAAAAAAAAAAAAAAAAAAAATTCATTAATTTGCACATTTTTTATATTTTATACCCTATGTTACATGCAGGCGGATGTGGCAAACACCCGCAAGAATTTGAGATAGATTCGTTCTTCACTATATCCAGCGATTCAGAATCGCTCATGTCTAACCGTCCGTTCGCCTCATTATTTTCTCGTGCGTTCAACTGTGTCCAACCGACCTGAGGGTAAACTCTAGAAAATGGTTCAGTTCGCACGAATTTTTCGTCTACTTTCTATGAATAACTGTAGGATGGAGTGGAATATTTAATGGTAGGGCGTAATCCTCTATAGTAGGGCTACTTGTTGTACCCTGTGCAACTTGTGGTGTAAGGATATATATGTAAAGACAGACCTTTTATTATAGCAGTCGAATCTGAATCACTTTTTTGAATTGACTTCAGGTTGTCTGTCCGTCTGCCTGTCTTGTTTTCTTGTTCCCAACCCACAGACCACAATTTTTAAAATAATTTGATGAAATTTGGTACAATGAGCTGTTTTAACCCAAGGATAACCCCAACTGAAGATGGTTCGGATCGGGCCATTTTTTCCACCGCTTCCCATACAAGGCCTTATTTTGAAAAGTGGTTAGATGAGTAACGAGTATGGCGGAGTAGGGTATTTAATGGTGTACGCTGGCCTACTATAGTGCTTTTTTACTTGATTATTACTAAGTCAATGGCCCTTAGTATTTATGAATGTATTTAGGCATATCTTTACTTGCTAAGCTTTTCCACAATTTTTCTGCGAACTTACAGAGAATAATATAGTATTTTGGTTAAGTCATACACAGTTGAAAGCTAAATTTTCCTTTAGAGAAATTGATTTTCTTTTCTTTCTTTTTATAACGTTTTTTTTTTTTTCACAAGCTTATGATAATTTTGACAGTGCGAATAACATGCAATCTAGCTTGGGTGGTGTTGATTTGTGAAAGGGAAGAAAAACTGTACTTTTCTCGAATTCAGAAGGGGGAAAAAAAAAGAAAAGTAGAAATGTAGTCATGGAATATGCATTCGTAGATAATTTACAAATGTTTCCATACTTGGAAATATTTAAGTCGTTCTTTCAAGTATTTATTTATAATTTTTTATTTATATGCAAAGTTCTCGATGGAAAGTTTTCACAATTTCCTTTATCGCTTTTTTGTAAATTTTCATGTTGCATGAAACTTGGACGTGAGAATATTCTAAAAATAAATATGTTTTCATTGCGTGAAATTTTATCTGAAACACAAACGATTTTGAGTAAAAATAAATTTGCCCTTAAGGAAATGGAAGGAAATGATTTTGAAGTTGTTTAAGAGAACAAACTAAAGCCTGGGTGATGGCAAATTTAGGAAATGTTCAAGATAGTCCATTACTCTTAATTAACAAATTAATTAACAAATTTCTTTCTCCAATCTAAAGAATCAAAATCGATATACCCTCTATATATCTTTTTCTCTTTAAAGAAATTCACTTATAACTATAATGCGCTTACCCTACAACTCGAAACACGAAAATTTGATAGAATGACTTTAACATGAGTGTTGCGTCTTTCAGGTTGGGGAAGATGTAACAAATTTAGATTGCATTGAAGTCCAACTCCTTTCTTTCTTTTTTCTTTTGGGCGCGAGCCAACAAAAGTAACTAAGGATACGCCCATCGATATTAAAGTGTTTTCTTTGGAAGAAATTTTTCTCAGCTCTAATGACAGTAGAGTTTTGTATGAACTACAATTTCCTCCTCAAGTTCTTGGAGACATGAGCTTCCCAGTTACGAAACAAACTTCCTTGCATTTCATTCAATGCTTTTCTAACAAATATAAAATGATTTCCAACAAAACCTAATTATGTTAAACTCTGTACCTCACTGCCTATCTCATTGTTCACGAATTTAAATTCGAAATTCATACTCAACTGAGGACTTTACCCACTCGATAATTAATTAACTAATAGGTACCTAACTTAGTGAATGGATTATCTTTAAGGGGGTCTTTGTAAAAAGGAAATAGTTTCAGATTGAAAAGTTAGTTATCAGAGTCGGATTTCCCGAGTGCACAGCTCTCATTGCGAATACACTTGACGGAGATTTTCTCATCAGTCAATTCAGAAAGAGATAATTTCCTTAAAATACATAGCGAACAGAAAGTCGGCATTGGCATCAAAGACTTCGACATACTCTATATGGGATATTAATACAAATATTAATATAAATATTATGACTAAATTTCCCCAATTTTGTTAGCATATGTAAATAAAGTCACTTTGTACATACGAACATAATGCAAAGCAAAAGGTAAACCATGAAGCGTTCTAGTCATAACCTGGCACTGGTTATAGAAGAAAACATCGTAGGCGACTTTGTGGCTTTGTTTTGATATGCTGGAGCAAGAGGCACAATAAAAGCAGCCACCAGCAATTTTATTATAAACCAAGACCATTAAGTCACAAAAATCACAAACAAAAAAAAAAAATAGAATGGCTTTTGACTTCTACCCGGGATACAGCTGTTCATTTAAATAAGCGACCATTTTCTTTTGAAACGAAGAATTAAATAAATTTATGTGTTTTTTTAATTGCCCTCAAACAATAATTTCCTTAAAATTATTGTCATTCTTTAAAAAAATGAATTATTCTGCTTTATTGCAGACCAATTCTTGGCTTACGGCCAATTTTGCCTTCATTGAGAGCAATTTTTTTTTTTTGCTATCAAGTATCGATTTAAATTGACCGCAATTTCCAATCAAGCTGCCATGATATAAAAAAATGATAGCCTACGTTTAGGCGAGTTATGAAAATAGATTGTAAAGCATAATTGTGTTGGTTATACTTCAAATCTTTTAAGTGCAATGTGTTCAATACGTTGGCTAATAATTCTTGGGACTAGCACTTAAATGATGTCCCTATCTTCAGAAAATGCCAACATCGAAAAGTTTCCATTATAATATCGTATCTTCTAGCCGATGCAAATTGTTTTGCAAATTACAATAGTTTCGTTAGTGAAGTTATTTTTATTTTCGAAAAAATGAAAAATCCCGAATTTCTTGTATTGATTCAGCGCTGCCTCTTGATGGACGAACACAAAAAAAATATATAGTCACGTCCTAAGGATAATGAAAGGAAGTGCATTTACGAAGTCTGCTTTGCCGTGAGTACCGCTTTCCAAATGGATATCACATTTACGCACACTGTAAATATGGACCGTGTGTCCAGCCGATGGCCATATAGGTTATATTGCGTGCATTGAAGATCAAATTTTGTCCCATTTACCGTATTATTCATATTGGGCCCTTCAGTAAGTGCCGTTTGTTGACAAATCTGAAAAGCATACTCCGAAGGAAAGGATTTTAAGTTGAATGAAGAAATCAATGCGAAAACTTAAGCATATTTTGTTGTGCGGGTCTTGGCGAAGTTCTCAATAAAAAAATCATTGTAAAATTTAGAAAATCGTTTAAATGCCCTCATTGAAGTCGAAAAAAGAAATTTTAGTTCGTCCCGGAACTTATTGATCGACATATTTAATAAGTTTATTTAACTACCACACAAAATTTTATTTAATTTTGCCAGACACTTTGAAGGTCAATCTATAGAGCAAACGCCTTTGGTTTATTTAGAATAGTTTGAACGACACATTTCTTAGTAGCTTAGACAAAGCAGCAAAAAAAAAAAATAAAAAAAGACAAAAAACTTAAGCCATGTCTTTCCACAGAATTGCAGAGAACGTAAAAGAGATTTCTGCACAAAAACAATTTTCAATTGTTATTCGTACATATATATGACTTTTTCAGGTTGTTTCTAAGTGAAAAGCAAACGGGAGAACTGGTTACTATTTAATGTGGCGTACACACAAAGACACCCACTTTCACAGTGAAACAGCAGTCAGGCATTCAAAAAGTTATGAATTACCCCCAGAGACGTAGAGACATGAACATGACTAATAGTAAACCGGCCGGCACTTTTTTTTTTATTTTTTTTTTTTTATTTTTATTCGTTATTTCCTTTTTCCAATTAATATTTTTTCACGTGTGCCAAAAAAGAAATAGACATTTTTTCCATATGCTTCCCATTGGTGCCGCTAGACATAAGATATATGTATTTATGTATAGATATAACCATTACTTAGGTGTTAATGAATAATTTATAAGAAGGCGGTGAAACAGAAAAGAAAAGAAACATTTCCATTATTAATGTTTTCTATTTTTTTTTTTTTTTTTTTTTTTTTTTTATGTAAAACGTAAATTCACCAACAAGCAAACCTCTCAAATTTATTTTCTCAGTCGCAATATCCATTAATTGCTTTAGCATTAGCAAGTAGTTAGTTCATCACGCCAAATTTTATATACATTTAAATATAAATATGCCACTGTACAGAATTCACACCATTGCGCATTTAAACGTTTGGGAGTATTTTTCACATTAAATTAAGTTTTAGTTATTTATTTATTTTTCTTTTCTTTTTTCGCAACTATTTTAAGTTTTACTTATTGGTGTGGAAAACAAACTGCATTTTACCTGTAATTATAAAAAGCAAATGGGTTTTTTTTTTTTACTTTGATTATTATTTCATTTATGAGTCATGATATATTCAGAGGCCTCCAAAACTATACCCAGCCTCGAGTGTTACAGTCTGTCTTAATTGTGCTGCTGCTGGAAACCTCTTTTAGAGGACGCTTGACATGAGAAAAAGTATACATGAACGCATGAACGAGTATAGTATTCATCACTTCTCATGAGAGGGCCGTGAATATTTGTCGCGGTAAGACACGCAGGCGTCGCAGGTTGCTTTATAAAAGAGACTTTCGATTTAGAGAACTTGTTAGGGAAATCTTTTAATTTCCCAAGTTAAGACTTTAGTGTTATGTTATATTGTAAACATTTTCTGCGATTTTCTCTTTCTGTCTGATGTTTCTGTGTGGAACATCCCACGCCACTTGTGTGGAAGGTTGTGGAGATTGCTTCAGAGTCAATTTCTACATCGATCTAAGCTTGTCTGTCCATCTGTCCTTATTTTCTTCAACCTACAAGCCAATATTTGGTATGCGGACGCGATTTGGCCCAAAGGCGAACGCCATTAAAAATAGTTTGAACCAAATCACGTATACTGCCTTATTTTGAAAAGTCTTCACATGAATAAATGTAGAGTGATTTAGGATATTCAACAGCGGGCCTTGGTCTACTAAAGTATTTTTACATTTTCTTTATATATTTTATTATATTTTCCTTCGTTCCTGAAAATTAATATGCATACGCTTTTATGTAAAGGTGAATCCTTTAGTCTGAAACCAGAAAATCGTTTGTGTGTGTTTGTGTTTTTCGAGCTGATCGTACCTCTACATAGTCCGGTCAATTGCAAACATCAAATTTCAACTGCACTTTTATTCTTTTCTGAAAACTGTAGGATGTTTTTTACAGCCGATTTTTAACAATTCTTTTCGAAAAATTAGCAAATTTTTATCTAAAATCCCGAGGATATTTTTTTCTTAAATGAATTATCTAAGAAAAACCCTAAGTGCTTCACTAGATGTACAAAACCATTTCAAGAATTACTTCCGGTTTTTCAGTTTTTTATACGAGAAGTAGGGCCAGAAGAAAAAAATGAGAGATATCGCTCCGCCATATATTTTTCAAGTAATTGAACCTGTTCGAAGGGCTCAACAAATGTAAGAATACGTGTAAAAAATTTGTTTCATTATATTGATTGTTCTTCCATACATAATTCCAGACAACGATTCATAATTTCGGCATTACGACTTAAGGAAAGGTTCTTCATGATCACTCCATGATGGACGCATGGAGATTAACTAGCAATTTTGAACAATTCAGCTTTTTGTTGTAACGATTGTGACTCAAGCTTGCGCCAATTACCCGGTATAACCTCAGACTCAGACCAAAGCTCATTACACGATAAATAGTTGACTTTTGATTTGGTGATGAATTTCTTCAAATGGAAGATACAAACGGAGATTGGACACTCTCTTTAATTAAACGTTATCCAAAAAAATTTACCACGTTTTTAATTGACGATTGGTTGACTTTTTTTTTTCTTCACGCCAAAGTTTCAGATGAATGCCTTTGTTTTTAAACATATCAGCAAAAATTATTAATAGGTTTTGCAAAATTTTCTCAAGTTTCGCTTTTCAAGAACTTTCTTTGGCAAAAATGATCTCGTGTTTCAATATTTTCATATGCACTTCAGAAGTTGCATGGGGCTACTTTGGCTTCCCATTTTAAATTCCGCAGTTTTAAGCTAGACGAACGGACGAACATCGCATAATCAAGCTCCCCAAGCATACTTAGGGATTCAAAGACTGTCTTTAATCAAGTATTTCTCCAGCAATTGTGATAAATGGACCAAAACAGTCCCGTGAACAGAGATCTGGAGTTGACATTTCTAAACTGATCTATTTACATACATACAAAGCACGTGCAGGAACCTTCTACTATTCATTGCAGTTTCGAGCTGAGACTTACGTAGTTAATGGATATTTTAATTTCGTTCTAACGTAGCTTTTTTTTCTTATTCCTTGTTGACATTAATTTCATTACAATAACAAATGGTATCTCTTGGCTTAGCAGATACTCTAACCACATATCTCTCAAACATGTTGGTTTCAGTCAAGTCTGATAATAAAAGCTTTTTATTTTTAAGGCAAACCTCAACACAATTATTGTTGCCATTTAAATACTTCAGATTTATTTCTCATTTAATTATTCAGTTGTCTGTAATGATTGTTTTGCGAAATAGTTGAGCGTGTTGTTAATTTATTTGCTTTTCATTTGTGAGCAAGCGTTGTTTTTGTTGTAAAGCAATCTATTTAGTTTTTACACCTTATTACATATGTTATAAAGCAACCTATTAAGATGTAGCATTTAACGATTTAAGAAATTTATCTGATTTTCTTCGTGCTTCTTCTTTTTTTTCTTCTTAAGGTATGGAAAATTGGCCAAATTTTTTTTAGAGCTAAATACAAAATTTGTTTCGATGTAAAGAAAAGTTGACGAGCCAAACAAACAAACAAATTGTTATACCCCACAGCCCTTGTGTTACAAGAGTACATTAAATTTGTGTGAATATATGCAAAGCAAAAGACATGACGTAGAACCACCTTTTGTTATACCGATATAAACGAAATACTTTTTGAATCGATCTAAGCTTGCGTGTCCGTCCGTCTGTCTTCTTACCTTTTATTCAATCTATATTTGCTTTCTACATATACCCGTGGGATTTAGTATAGAGCAGTATTTCGACCCAAAGGCGAACGCTATTGAAAATGATTTGGATCGAGCCATCCCTTCGACCACTGTTCACATTCAAAACAAAGTATTGTACGAGCAATGACAAGCTTGGACGGACGGTGAAAGGTTCAAGTTGCATACATCTGCACAAACTTAATATAGCCCTATACCACAAGTGCTGTAAGGTGAAGAATAATAATATCTTTGACACAAGAATTAATTTTACCAAACTTAAAACGTGTGCAGCACTATTTACTGACTCCCAGTTTGCAACAAGATGTACAATACAACTTACAGTTACGTGGCAATGAGCAAAACATAATATACACATATATATATATATATGGTGGATAAGTTTATTACTTATACTTTGGCACACATGCGTTCATCATATTTTCGAGGGAATCGAAATTAATTTTTAATACAACTTTTGCTGTGTGGAAGTCTATTTATGTACTCTTTTAATGAATGCGAGCAACGTGCAGCTGAATTCTGATAGCTTGTCATGAAAAGTAGGCCATCTATGACAATATTTTTTGGAAAACAAGCATCACATGACGTAAGCTGAGCTGCATCGAAACGTAAATTCCATTTTCCTGGCCAAGTGTCTCAATTCACTCACACACCGCCTGTGTACTGATAATTAACAAACACATTCTTAGTTTAGTGTCAAAGATCAACTTTGAATTCAGTTCCTTTTCAAAATGGATGCTTTTAATATTTTTGAATGTTACTGTCACAACATACAACTTCTTTTTGTGGCAACCGAATCCTAAACGGATACGAATTCAACTCTTTTTTGTACAAAACTAGATCAAGTAGAGTTGGGATTTGTGGAAACCGTCTTTCGTCATTAGTTCATCACCAAAAAAATTATTTCTTTAAAATTTTTCATCACAATGATAAACATTGGATTCTAATGACCCTCTATTTCTAACCATCGCAGTCTGTACTGTTAAGAGTGGCCGCCTAACTAAATAATTTTCTAACGACTAAAATGTTAGTTTTATCAAATGTCTGTTCTCATTAGAAACTCCGGTGATAGATGTTTGCTTGCGGCTTTGCTAAATCGTTTGAGGTTTCCGAAATACTGGCAGGGTATATTAAGTTGGTGCGGACGTATGTAACATGCACCTTTTATTATCATATTAAGGAATGAATCACTTTTTCTCGTCTATCCCTCTGTCCTTCTTGTAGTCTTTTGTTCAACTTACAGGTCGTAAGTTTTGAGATATTTTTATGGAAATTGATACATTCACATATCTTGGCCCAAGGACGAACACTATTGAAATTGCTTCAAATCGAAGAGCTTTTGTGACCATTTGAGCGACTTAACTTGAAAAGTCTTTATGTGAACAATGGTATTAAGCGAAGTTGTGTAGTGGTGCATAAAGTTGGGCTGCGGCCCGCAACAGCATTTTTACGTGTTTTAATTTAAAGTAAATCCTCACTTATGACGCGTCGTAAGCGTGATAAGTCGGTTGTAATTTGTTTTGCTATTAACTTATCCTTTCTTTAATCTAATCCTGGGGAAAAATATGCAACGGTTCTGTATCGCATGAACTTGATTGCCCGTTAAAAAATGAAGAATTTCTGGCAAGTAACCAGTCATTGACCTTTTCTTCCAATACATTCTAACAC
This sequence comes from Glossina pallidipes, assembly GCA_000688715.1. NCBI lineage: Eukaryota > Metazoa > Arthropoda > Insecta > Diptera > Glossinidae > Glossina > Glossina pallidipes. The sequence continues at coordinate 808,858 of KK499893.1, forward strand.
AAAATGTGTGGCATATTGTGTTGTGTATCAGGTATGTATATATTAAAGCAGAATTATTGTATAGAAAATGCTAGTTTATTTTATGAAAATGATGAAAAAATATTTTATTCGAAGCAGTGCCTGTCGCTAGACATTTACTCTGTACCCCTATCTAACGACTTATGGATGCCACGTCCAAAAAACTGCTGCTTTGTTGAGAAAAATCAGTTTCAGGGCCATTTTCTTCCGGTAATTTTCTAAGAAGTAGAGCAGTAACCAGGAAGAGCGTGTCCTATCAATGCAAAAAAATGGTAATCGCAAAACACGCTTGGTGAATAATCCGCATGAGCTAGCATTCCCCAGTTGACTGCTTCCAGTATATCGCGAGCCGGTTTCCACAGTATGGATGGATGGACGAACATCAGTTATAAAATAATAATATTAATTAATATTAATTAATATACTTTCCGTTTTTTGAACAACGACTGACTTTAACGTCTAATAGCAAACCGCACCCTTCTGGCCTCATCAAACAACCAATGTTACTTTCCCGTCATTGTATTGTAGTCGAGCTTAGGTTCACCAGTGGACTTTAATATTTGGGATTCTTGAAATGAATAGAATGGAAAAAAACTTCCTCTTGTATTGTTCGGGCAAAGAAGAAGTGTTGTCGGCGAACGCTTCTTATTTGGCATGAAACTTTGCATTTTCATTGATAGAAAAAGCATTTTTACGTTGCGATAAGTGTTTGTTATGCGATTATTGGTTCCAAAATTTCCAAAGTATAAAAACAAGACAAAACTTTATATATATATGCCTTTACGTGTGACGTTGGGATCATTTATGCGCAAATTCCGGTTTCATATTTACGTAGCTTGTACCACCTTACAACATCTAGAGAACTCATCTATATCATGCAAATGAAAATTAGCAACTGTGCTACCACAGACTCCCTAACTGAAATTGTTTCAAAAAATTGTACTTCCAAGGTATAAACCAAAGCGTTTTTTTTTTTTTCAAATGTAAGAGTTTTCCCTTCATCTGCAAAAGCGGTAAAAAAAAGCACATACACAAACACTGCAATGGGGTGCTACGAAACCCCCTTAAATACCCAGCACAACCCTACAGGTATTCTCAAGTAAAGTGTTATATGGAAAGTGATCGGAAAAGTGATCCGATCTGAGCCATTTTCGATAGCATGGGTCCTTAGGCCACAACACCTCGGTGTGCAAAATTTCATCAAATTGTTTTCAAAATTGCGATGTACAGACAAGAAGACAAGAATACTAAATGGACAGACGAACAAACAAGCTTCAGCATTACTTTCTCAATCGATCGGTATAATAAAAAGTGGATCTATTCCTACTGCTTCTGGGTGTTAATACCTTGTCGCTTTTATCGCAAGTAGTTTAGGTTATCGTGAGCTTAACTCCGAACGCATGAAACGACAATCGTTTGTTTTTTGTTTTTGTGCTAAATTTTACTAATTTCTACCTATGTGTGCATGCAGCTATATGCATAACATAACATTCCATAATGATTTGTCAAACAATATCGAACATGGAAAATATGTAGCCTCAATTTGAGATAACCCTATTAATACTTCATGTGAAACATAATGAGCATAGTGTGGACGTGTGATTACCGAACATATTAATATTATTTATTATGATGAGGAAGCCGATGATCGGCAAAAGATTATCAAAAATGACTAATAGACTTTTAAGGGGGGCCTCCGTGGTGTTGGTTCGCTCGATTGGGGGCAAAGTGTTGCTTGCTGTTTCAATCCAAGGATATGTAAAACTACTCTTGGTTGAATCCTCCTCACAGTTCTTACATACTTTTTATCTTCTGCTACTTTTACTATGACATTTCGTTTATTTTCGTTTAGCGATTTTATTGCGATCATTGTTGAAAGACTCCACAGTACATTTTCTTTGCGCATAAAGCGATGAGCAAATACATATATCCGTTATGTTAAAAGTTCAAATATATTTCTTGCCTATTTTTTTTCTTGTTGCTTATGCTTTTCTCTGTTGACTTTTGGTTTTACACGATTTTTTCCTCTATGCTTGCAAAATTTTCGGGTATTTTTCTTTCTTTATATTATCCATCGAATATCAAAAACATTTCTTTTGCAATTTTCTCTACTACGTACAAAAAAGAAAAAAAAGAAAGGATGCTATAATTAGCTTTTCAGCCAATTTTTTTTTGCTTTGTCACAGCAGCTTTTTCTTTACGCGAACCATTATGTCTCTTTAGCTATCTGTCTCTTTAGGAATTCTTTTAATTGCTATTTATTTTAATTATCTATATAAATGCGAGCGTGTGTTTGCAGTTAAAAGAAGACTACGAGAGCTAGCGATTGTGAACAACTATATAAACATATGCATTAATATATCATTGGCGTCTTTAACAAAATGCCAATAAACTTTGTAAAATGAAAAAAAAAAAAAATTAAAAGAAATGGCAATAAGAACAACAATGACAACAACAATCCGAGACAGTTTATTGACTTTAGATTAAAAAAAAAAAAATTTTTTTTCTTTTTTTTTTTTAAATTTATTTTTTTACGAAAAACATTTTGTGTTATCTTTTCAAGATGAATCTCGCTTAGTTTATTATTTAAAGCTGAGCTCACTCATTAAGCAGTAATCGTAAGCTGCACTGGCAAACACTGTACTGTACTACACCCTTTACACTATTTGTTTCTTTATTTTTTTTTTTTTTTTTTTTTTTTTTTTTTTTTTTTTTTTTTTTTGATGAACAGCAATTGAAAAGATCTCCTTAACTGTGTTCAGTGATTACACACGTCATGTATGCTAATTATTGTTGACTCGGCATTCAATCGCTTCAAACCTTAGCTTGTATTCTCTATTGACGACTGCTACGACTACTAGTAGTTAAGCTAGCTGTACACAGTTACACATTACATACGACGCTAGTTATCAAAGTAAGCAACGCATCATTACTCATCGAGTATATGCAGCACACAAAGCCTCTGAGATTCCATATACAGATGGGTGAACTGAAATAATGTCTACTTTTTCTGTTCAGTACAATAACAACAAACAAGCAATAAAGAGAGATATACTATAATACATATAATATCTTGCAGTTGAACTTTACTTTTGTATCGCGCGCATATAAGACGATTAATAAAATAACTTTAGTTTTTCAAAAGTGAATAATAGAACAAAAAAAAAAACAAGTGAACGTTTTCCGTCAATTCTGTCCCTTAACAACGTGATGCTTATAAGTGTAATGAATTTCTTTTAAAATTTATTTACTATTTTCCGTTAATGAAAAAATAAAACAAAAAAAAAAAAACGAAACATTTGTCGCTCTCGATCGCTCCGTGTCTACGAGATATAAAAATATTTTCAAAAAAAAAAAAGAAAAGAAAAACGAAATTTTGTCTTTACGTTAATTTTTCACTTTTATGTTTTCAATTTCCTTTTGCTTTAATGATTTTGTGCACAAAATGAAATGAATAAGAAAGTTGTAAACGCCTTGAAAATAATCCTATGCTTATCACTTTTTTAACCCCAGAAACACTTTTGCCCGTATGGCAGCCTAGTTGTTTTTAACCCTATATGTAAATCGTGCTTTAGTCTCTAATATATTACAGATATAATGTTAGGTTGGCATTTCTGGTCTTTGTCGAATTCCGAAATAGATCGGAATCTTTAAACTTGTGCCAAAGATTATCATTCAATTTTAGTATATATACAAGCCTAGTAAAAGCTGTTCCTACATCAATTTATGCGACATACGTTTAGATAAATGTTTGATGTAAGCGCTCAACTACATAGAGATAGGGTTGGTTTTCCGGAATAAATAAATCTTTAAACTTGTTCCAAAGTCCGGAAGGTATATGTCTACTATAATCTTGTCATATATCAATTTATGTGATCGATGCTAAACAAAAACCAAAGGACTTATAGAAGGGCTTATCTAATCCGCCGTTATAGCCGAATAAGTAAGAATAGGGACTACCAACTTGGTGTTTGCCGAGGTAGGCTTTACTTTGGTCTTAGTTATGGTGAGCTCTCAGTCGGTAAAGTCATAACATATGCCGATTGAGTGCACACCCATTAAGCTACAGTCGTCACTCTATCTCCTTCCCTTTGCTCACTCCTTTCTGGCCCCCACCGTAGTGCGCGTGTGGGGGGACATTGCCCTAGTGTTTGGCTCAAAACTTTAGGTTGACTACATTATATGTGCAGCTTTTCTGCTACATGTTGCATCTTGATGAATAAATCTAGTAAACCCCTATTGCTCGATAGTGAATGCATTCATTGTAAGAGAGCAAAAAAAAAAAAAAAAATTTTTTTTTTATATAAAAAAAAAAAAAAAAAAAATCTATCTACCTGCTCTATAACGTAGAAGAGAGCGAGACATTTCTCCTCCGTTCCCTATTATCATCACTTCAACGTTACCGTCGTCATTATTGCCGCCGTCATAACAAATATACGGAGAGTGATTGATAACAAACGCCCTTTACCACCATCCCTTAGAAGAAGAAAGAATGCTTTCTTTTTTTAATAAAACATTTACTGCTTCTCTCAAGCGCTCACTATTGAAATAGTTTCGTATACACTCTCCGTACAAGCGGTTGTACTTTGCTTTAAAAAAAAAAAAAAAATCTCAAATATTTTGTAATAAGACTGGCTTTTGGATTTTGCGGTTTTTACTTATCGGTTATATATTATTTATTAATATTTCTTTCTTATATTCTTTTTTTTTTTCATTCTATTTTAGTTGATTTAAAACAAACCAAAAAAAGAAAAAAAAAAAACATATCCAACGTGTCTTCTTTTTCGTTCCTGTGTAAAATATATTATAAAACAGCGTGCGTGTAAAAGTGATAAAATTTTATTATTATTATTATTATTATTATTATTATTTGTTATTAATATAAACGCATCTGCTATAAGAGAAAATAAAAATGGCTGCCCTAGAACAAGTGCAAGAATTTTTGGCACTTTTAGCACAATTCAAAGATATGCCATTAAATCGTGAATCGTGTAAGTATTTTAACAAACTAAATAAAATTAATAAAAAATAAACAGAAAACAAATATCTAATAATTAAAAAAATAAAAAAAAAAGACTTACTAATACACATGCAAGACGGTATTTGCACGTTTTGCCAACGCGAACCTATCCGTATATAGTTTTGTATCTAGTTTTGTATGTAGTTTCTTCTATTCATAGTATGGAAGATTGAAAGGCTTTGTCTTGCATAGCTCTGCGTATGGTTCCATGTTAAAAAATCTACAAAGTGCCGAGAGAAAACCTAAAGACATTGTTTTCTTAAAATGTTTATCGAGTTCCAATTACGAAAGTGTTGTGTTCCAGTGCAATAGACTTACGGCCGTTTTCAATAAAATGAAATAAACTTGCAGTTGACAGCAGATTGATTAACAGGCACTCTTAACTAGAACTAACCTATAGTTTGCTTACATTATTGTAGTTGACCTTTTTGCATGTGGTATTTGTCTCTTAGAAATGGGGTATAAGATTGTGTTGCAAACGCATAAAATACATTATTTTAAACAAGAACGTAATAGGCGGGGAAGGCCGACCATTAGATACCCTACACAACTTCGTCCAGCAAAACTATTCATACAAGAAAAATTACAGAATCGTTTTCTGAATCGATCGGTATAATAAAAGATGGTTCTAGTTTAAGACCTTTTGGGTGTTCCGTACGTCCGCACAACCCTCATATACCCTGTACCGCAAGCGATGTAAAGCTTAAACGCAAAAATACATGGCCTAACGGACCGACTGGTAATTACTTGAAACATTTTTATATATTGTAATTGTAGATTCAAAATAGATCTAATCTGTGTTTCACAAACAATATGTCTTTGTGTATTACTTATCCATTAAATGAGAAAAGGCAATCTACAAGATTTTTTTTTTTGGCTTGTGTCATTTGAAGAGATGCTTTATATTTTTGACTCATCGGTTTGATTTGGCGGTATGTGTCCCTCAGTCCATCCGTGCCTTGCTAAACTTTGCTTTACAAACATATGTGGGTAGTAACGAAACCGAAGCCATGATCGATGTTATAATTCGATTTATTTATTTGTGTCTGAACGAAACCAATCACACATGTCTCTTATTGTATGGTAAGCGAAAGCTGTTATCGTTGGCAAACCAAATAATGCGTTAACATATCATTTTTTTAAATAATTTCTTTGTGGTTTTATGCAAGAGTTTAGCGAGAGGATTTTTCACGGATAAATTTGCAAATCGTTACGCGTTGGACTTAGAGTGCAACACAACACTTTGTGATGAGCTGCAGTATTTCTCAAGTCCTTTAGGTTTTCATGGCTTTTAAAAGTGTTGCGATCTTCCACCCGACAATTTCGAAATATACTGAGAGACATATGAAGACGGCGGCAATTTGAAGATATATCAGGTGTAGCAGTATATATAGATATCGTGATCTGAGAAAAAGATAGCGCCGCAATGCAATATGTAATATAAAGATTTGACAGATGGGCATTTTGTTGCGCCAACAACAAGTGTCAATGATAAATTAAAGACATTGCTTACATGGCATCGGTTCGCTGTGTTTAATATGTCGAAATCTGTGCCAAATAGAAAACGTTCGCAGACATTCTGTTTCGCTCGAACGATGCATCGTGTCATACAAATTATTTTAATAAGCCGCCAACTCCCGTTCCCTTCGTTAATAAAAAATCAAAATATTGCGTTCGGGGAACGCTGACCGTTAAACGCCCTTACACCGCCCTTACACCACTTTACTTAACTCAATACTTTTTATTTTCATCATAGAAAATTATTTAAGCGAATCCTTGCATAGGTGAAAAAACGAAAGGAGCGCAAAGATTATGCGGCTTTGATGAAATTAAATTTCTTGTCTTGGAACACTTTACTTATTTTCATTATAAATTAGACTTTGTTGGTAAGCAAAACGTTTTTCGTGAGACCTCCGTACAGAGAGTGAGCCAAAACTCCCTAGAAGACAACAATTTTCTTCAAAATACACGAAAATTTTATCTATAACACACATGGACAGATAGGCGGACGAACTTAAAATGATTAAGAATGCGATTCTGTATCGATCGGTAAAATAAAAGATGAGTCTACGTTGAGTCCGTGAAAATGTTGCAAACACCAGCATGAACTTAACACAATATTAGATGCTGAGCATGCAAAAATTTGACAGAAGTCAAATACTACGTCCGTGCAGCTGCTTTTCTGCTTATTAGGAACGGGAAGCGAGGTACACAACACAAAAAAAAATTACGCTATTTCTCGAGTTCTAGTTCGAATAAACTCAACAGCTGTGACCTATAGACTTTACAGCTACAGAGCAGAGAGCTTCTGGGTGAATGAACAACCTTTTGCTCGAAAAGTTTTCATTCGGATAACGTATTCAAATCGTTATCGAATTTACTTAATATCGAAAAGCATAAACCGGACTCTGCAAGTGCCGGCCTAAATAGTTTATAAGTTGTTTTTATTGTGCGATTATAATTAAATCATAAAAATTATGACTCCTTTCTCAAGTCTTCACATAAAAATTAATTGCATTGACTGAAGTCAGTCATTGCAAGTTAAAAAGTGTTTAAGCATATTTTGAAATACGCAAAAATAAAAAACGAAAATATTTATATCACAAATAGCCGTTTGATCGGCCTTACGCATATTTATTGCTTTATGCATATGCTTCTACGTTTTTGTAAAGGCATTAATGAATCGCGCATTTATTAAAACTTGTTCAATGCCAATGATATCATTGATCATAAAGCAAATTTAACAAGAAACAAAAAAAAAAAAAAAAAAACGAAAATTATTTAATTTTGTTAAATAATGACGAAATTCTCTTGATGAGAATAGAAGAAAGCACCTGTCAACCAAACTTTTACATAACCTGAAAATAATTTGTTTTTTTTTTTTTTTCATTTTTTGAAAACTTGACTAATATGTGTGTGCACACTATTTTTCATTATTCTTGGAATATTTTCGTCCATATTGTGCTTTATATGAAACGAAATTCAAATTTTAATATTAAAAAGCTTACACATGTATATATATAATTGCGGTTAAGAGCATGTGAATGGATTTATATGCAACATAACAACTAACGGGTTTTGAATTAAAAATACGTTTCTTACGCTTTTCGGCTTATGATTTCTTTTGTACATTTACTAATTTTTTTTTTCTTTTTTTGCTTTTAGTTACTCAAAGCATAGTAATATATGTATGTATTGCTCTGTATATGCGGTTGGTTACAAGCATTTGAATGGTTTTATAATACAAAATTTGGTTTTATAAAACAAAAAACATAATATAAAGGACAGGCTTTCATATCAAAATAAAATTTTAATAAGTCCTTAACAATAGGCAGTGTTGTTCCTTAGTCTTTCAAATAATAAACCGTAATGTACCGAATATCTCCTTACATGCGTTAGTGCATGCGTGTGTAATATATGATAAAACTTAATTGCTTTTGGTATCTTTCAAGTACCTTTCAAATCATTGAGGGGAAAAAACAGTTGGTCGGACAGTGTAGGGCATAGGGATGACATCACATCACTCAATAAATCTCCGGTCTGATACGGTCTGATATGTCAACAATCTTGACATATTTCTGGATAGTACTTGCCTTCAAGTGGTGCGTGTAAAAATTTCATTAAATTCCAGCCATTTGTTTACAAGTTACAGTTGATTCACTGATGCCGCTTTATTTATCGGTTTGAATGGCTATGGGCGTTTGCTACCCACTTGGCTGACACTCAATTTGACTTGCAAGTGTAGTGGAGCGCAGACACATGTTTCATCCATTGTCACAAGTCGCAGGAAAAAATCCTCTTTAGTTCGTCTAAACAGCGCTACTCAGCGCATTGACTTATCAACACGTTGTTGTGAGAAGTGGACAAACACGTTAACCACTTTGAACAGGGCTTTCCCATGAATAAATATTCATGCAAAAAGTGTCCTCTGACATCTTTCAGTTGTCACCTGGCAAAAGAAACTTCACTTTACGGTCTTCCGCAACTATATAAACCCATACGGCTTTTGATATGTTTTCCGAAGTAAATGCCAATTTTGAGCCACCAGAGCAATTAGCATCGCAAGGTTCCTTTCCGTCATATATATCTGTAATATATATGTATTGCCGAATTTATAATTGAATTCAAGATCAACATTATCTTGTCAGAAGCCCCGATTCCTTTTCGAGTCGTTTTCAGGGTCCTGCCGACGTTAGGCCATCCAAAAAGGGTGTGAAGTTATATTTAAGTATAACTAGCAAAGACATAAACCACATTTTTTTTACCGAGCTCTGTTAAGCCCTTAACAGAATTCTATAAAACGAAGTCTCGGAGGGATTTAAGTCAAAACTTAGTTAAAATAAAACTTTTGGAAAATTTTTTTACAAAATATAATAAACAAAACATGTATTTATGTAAATGAATTAATATTTGAAAAGTTAGTATTTTTACACTATGTCATCAATGAGGTTGATAAAGCGAAAATATGCTTAGCTACTGTGGGCAAACCATATTTTGTGAAAAAATGAAACTAGGGCAGCGTGAATCCTCTATTAATAGCCTTTCCAACGATTTGCAGATTATATTAAGTTTTGCTCGGAGAATTTTTTTATGGGACTTTGAAAATTGCCATACTTAACATAATAATAGGCTAACATATAAAAAGTTAACAAGCATTCTAACGAACTTGGGAATGTTTTTATTTATGGATTTGTATGCAATTCAGCCAAAATAAACTAACAGCCAGAATAAGATTGACTCTTAGAAATAAGTCTTTTGCTAAATATTATGACTAAACTATTATAAAATATATAAAAAAAATTGTAAAAAAAAAAAAACAAAATTCATATATAAATAAACAAGAGAGAAGGAAACAAGAGCACCATGTACACATCTCATATAGCACAGAGGCACACTCGCAGCCGGTAAAGATCAAAACATACAAAAGCTTTGCAACAAATAATTCATTTTGCGAATCATGCTAAGCTTTAGCGGTTAAAAGTTTATTTAGATGCGTCATATATCCGTATTCACTATAATCTAAGAGATGGCTGCAAGTATATAGTTCGATTTGAGCCAGTGTTCCACAGTCCATTAGCTTGATCATGCTTTGTTGAATTAATCAAAACATCAAAAATTAAACCGAACCATAGCGAAACGTTGCGATCACATTTTTGACTCAATTTCATTCCAGTGTAACTAATAAAAACACTATAGTGGGCCACGGCTCACCATTTACATGTCCCCTACATCACTTCACTAAAGTACTTATCCATATAATGATTTTTCAAAATAAAACGTGATATGAAAAGTGTTGCTGGAAATGCTCCCATCCGAACCATTTTCAATAGCTTATGGCCTTGGACCAAAACATGTGGGAGTATCGAATTTCCTCAAAATATCTCAAAAATTTCGACGTGTGGGTTGAAGACGAGAGTACGGCCATATGGACAGACAAGCTTAAACCGATTGACAAAACTACTCCAAACCGATTAGGATAATAAAAGATAGGTCTATCTCAAGCCCACATTCTCTCAGACACAATCCTTACCCTTGTTGTACAAGAGATGAAGAACTTAAAATGATTCTTAACGAAAAAAAAAAAAAAACCAATGAAATGATTTTCATCAAAACATAAAATCCCAGGACCTGTCCTAAATAAGTAGAAGGAACAAATATATTTCAATACAGATACAGGAGATCGCAATTAAGCCATTGACTGATATTTTATGTTTATATTTTAGAAGATTGACTTCTAAATTAACCCCTACCTAAATATGGCTCTTCTATATCTATTACGCTAACTTAAGATTGGAGGCGTTCGTCATTCTGAAAATGTGATTCATAGACAGCGGCTCAAGTAAACATGTTCTTACCTTTAAACAGCATCCCAACGGAAACATATCCCCTTACACACCTTCCAAATAATAAATTTATATATATAATAAATATATAAATATATATATATATATATATATATATACATATATAGATATTTATATATATAAGATTGCCAGAATCAACTTAGCAATGTTGCTCTGTTCGTTTATTACGTCAGGCTCTGTACAAATCTCACTCTCGCAAAAATCAGAGTGAAAGTGCTTAGTTAAGCTAAAGCTCTCGGAGAGTGGGTGTTGTGTTATGCACTCAAAAAAAAAAGTCTTAAAAAAGGTAAATCGCATATTTATATACCCAACCGATGATTTTCGATATGTTTTAACGATAACAGATTTATTAAAATAATGAGTTTCTATTAATCAATTGATTCGATTCGTTTGCTTCGAGTAGAATATTTTTTTTTTTTTATAAATTTTATTGAATATTCATTATTTGTACAACATTCTTGGGAATGCATACATACATCATCACAAATCTGTAAAAAAATAACTTTATATTTATTGATGAACCAGTGCAAAATTTCTCACTAAACATTTGAAATCTAATGAAAAAAAGGAGAGAAAGAAAATGTTCTGCTCGCTCTCTCTCTCTCTCTCGCTCTTTCTCTTTTCCAATCTTACGTTAAGTAAGCACTCTCCCATTTCGTATGAGTCATACGTTTGAAGATTGCATGTTTAACCACTTTGCTTAGTTTAGTGGAGACGAATTATTTTAGTATTTCTCCACAGAGCCAACCACTACTTTTGAATTGTAAAACAAAAGCAACAGAAACTAATAAAAGTCATTTATTACGCTCCCTCTATCCACTTGGCTCGTGAGCAGCATTAATTTGTTCATTTAGAGGCTCTTACGTTCACCAGTGTTGTTCATTGTTATTTCCGAATGAATTTCTTTTGCTAATTTATTTTATGTGACTGACTGACTGACTGACTGCCTGTATTATAGGAGAGATTTAGGATTCATGCTTAAGAGTTAAAATTTGTGTTCTATTTTCTTGGCCTTTGCTTTCTTTCCTGATGTTGTCTTTGTTTTATTTAAAACCTTATTGTTACCTGCGAGAGGAGAGTTTCCTTCGGTCACACAAATATCGTAACACAACGAACTAAAGGTCGGTAAAGAGTTGGGCTGCTTAAACAGGGGAACACATGGCAAACCACGCATTTTTATCTGAAACGTATATACGCATCAGTTCATATATGGTTCGGTTAGCAAACGTGTTCATGTTGAGGAAGAAAAATAATAACAAAAAAAGAAAAAGAGACACTATTGTTGACGTTGCTGGGCAAGTTGTTTGCTTTTATTTTGAACGTCTTTCTCAGTTTTATCGTTAAAATATTCTATTAACTGTTTTTGCTGCTGAATTTCAACTTACCTGCATTTGTTTTTTGTTTTTTTTTTTTCATTTTTCTTTACATTTTCTGTCTGTTGTGTGTTCGATTTATTTTGCTTTTCAGTCTTTGTGTGTCCATAGGAGCGCCGTACTGAAAGACTTGGAAAAAGAACAAATTAATGCTATGCGATGGACAATGCAAAATAAATCTTATCGTAAATGCTGTTTGATGGATCGTAATCTCTACTCTCCGCCAGAGTAGGTGAGTAGGTAAGAACACCGACTAACAACTCAGTATTCGTCGGTTCAAATCTCAGTACGGTAAAGTTTACTTTCGTCGTAGCCATAGTGAGAGTTCAGCCGGTAAAGGGATAACACTTACCGATTGGGCAGGTAGATCCACTAGGCTGTGGCCCACCTACCTATTACTTACGCTTACAGGAATCCCCTGAGCTGTATTTAATATTAATTTGGTTTGGCCCCAGTTGAAGACGTTTCCATTAAATTTTCTCATTACTCCGATCTCAGAAATCTATCGCGCCGTATAAGCTGACTTCATCCCCATCACAACTTTGATCTGAAAAGGCTTTGGTAACATATTCGCGAAATCCGCTTCAATCACATTTCTCTAGATCGACAGAAAAGATCGATCCATGAATCAAGAAAAAGAAACTCTGACGCATTTTTCAATGTTTTGCAAACGCAATGATAAAATTAATATATTTCCATATTCCTGCGCTTTTATACAGCATACTAAATATTTATATCTACGCTTGTATTCTTTCTATCGTATTCTTTTAACCGTTTACCATGCCATGTCAACACTGTGCCCTTAATACTAAGGGTTTCCATGAACAGAAGCGTTTTTCCTTCGCGCCATTAAAAATAAACTGCAGCCATTATCGGCATAAATCATTATGACCTGGGACACTTCGAACATTATTAACAGGGGTGTTTGTTGTTTTGAAGGTGTGATCCAACAATTTTTAGTTATTCTTACGAACAACAACGTTTTTTGCTTAAGTAATTATTTTGCGAGTGTATCCTGCGTAGAAAGTCTCCAAGTTTTAAAGAACATTTGCCGAGTGAAAACTATACGACAAACCAGAAGATCTTTCCGAAAAGCTACTTTGGGCCCTTACTTTTACCCCAAGAAATTAGGGCTGACATGGTTTTCTATCACTTCAAGGTCAATAGGCCCATTGGAAGGGTCACTTAAAGATGTTAAGCATTAAATATATTAACGACCGTTTTTTTTTTCTTGAAGGTGCCCGCATAAAGGGGGCAGGTTTAAAAAAATCCTTTTATATGATTTATATAGTTTTTGAGTATGACAGGGTGTGTTCAACACATCCTATATATCTATTGATGGAGATAAAATCATGCCAACTCCGCCACGCAAAACAATATCGGAATGATAGACATATTCTCTATGCCTCGTTTAAGCAAAGCTTAAAGCTAAAATCATAAAATGGCCGTTCATAAAATATCATAGGGATCTTAGCGAATGGGCTCAAGAAGATGTTCGTGAGGCTAATTGAAACATTGGCCACCACATGATAACTAAGCTATCATAGTATTACAAGAGGCTTTAACGGCAATGTCCTGTATGTTCGAACAAGCATCGTATTTGCTTGATATGGCTTTGTGTAAGCTTTACCTGGCTTCCATATTGTAATTACTGCCTTGGGGTGAGGAGTTTTCGGTCAATTGAACACATGAAGGGAAAATCGATATCTTCTAATATGGCCTTTGAAAAATATATGAGAGAGAATAAGAGAGTTGGAGGTAATTGCATTCCAGGGTCTTCTTTCCCAGCAAAATGTCATAGTGCAGTGTAGTCCAATCTTTGACCGACCTCCTCCCTCCCCCCTTTCAGTCTTTTCTGTGTGAACATATTTGAAGCGATAATTACTGAATGAAATTGAATCCAGAAAACTCCAATACAAGTACAAATGAAATCTTCTCTTGGTTCGACAACTTCTTCTCTGAAAAAATGTCGTGGTATTAAACCTGTATTGCAATAAGTTTGTTTTTTTTATTTTCCATTAAAAAACCATATTTTGGTTTCTATATATTCTTCTGCTAAAAAATCATCTATTTTTTTAAACTATCTGCCTTGAAAACCAACCTTTCACCGAAAAGCAATAAATAAATCTCTATGGAGAACTGGAAGTTCTTAAAATCATCTAATAAACGAGAAAGAAGATTAACTACATAAAGCGATAAAGCGAAACTGGTTTACTTCAATCTATTGTTCTGTGAAACTTTAAATGATCAGCTGTTGGGCTTTGTTTGTGCTCAGTTTTATGAATGAGAGACTTGACCTCTCTACTCCCTCTCACTAACTCTCTATCTCTCTCTCCCCCTATTTCGGCAAATTCTTTGCTCTTGCACTTGTAAGCCAATAACGTGCGTTGCTTGAAATTTGCCTTTAAATTAAATTATATTAGACCGCTGTTCAATTTATTTAAAAAAAAAAAAAAAAAAAAAAAAAAAAATCCATTTAATTTAATCAATTTACTCAACGCCTTTTTAAGTAATAATAATAAAACCCTTTAATATATAGACTGTAGTTAGCAGCTAAGAATAGACCAAGACTTACAGAGAGACAGATAGACAGAGAGAGAGAGAGAGGAAGAGAGAAAAAAAACGCAGTGGGTTTGTGTTTTTCATACATCACTGAATTATTTATCTGTTAAAGGTGTTCAGCTGTTTACGTAGCAATTTTGAAATAACAGACAGATGGACAGACAGACAAAGCCAGCCAACCATTCAAGCTAACCTAGCATTCCCTTCATTACTCTACACTTTATTGTATTCTTTTTATATTAACACCACATACCATCGCCAAAAACCATCATACCGTGCTTGAATTTCGATATCGTATTTCTTTTAAATTTTCCTTGTTTTTTATTTTTTTTTTGCTACTCTTCTATAATACACTTCAGTACGTTTTTTAGTCTTAACGTGTATGTCATACTTAGTAAAACGTTGGCGGTCTGCTGTATATCGCTGCATTAAAATTTCTTATATACGTATTTTATAGGTTTGGGCGTGTGTTTGTGTGTGTCTACGTTCGCGCGCTTGTATTTATTTAGTGAAAATTAAGTTCCTTTCAATAATTATCAAAGTTAATTCTTGTTAATCAATAAAAACGACGAAATTAACAAGTGACACGCATCGCTTTGGATGAATAAATAGTTGGCGCCAATCGAATCACTCTTTTTTTTTTTTTGTTTCATATAAACGCGAATAGTGCGACTCGAGTGACACTAGGTAACGGGGGAAAAAGGAAACTTAAAGATACGCGAATCATATAAAATGGCTGGTGGTAGAAAATTTTCACGTAATAATTCCTCCTCTAATCAACAATTGCCCGTAAGAGGACCAGGTAAAAAGATTAAATAAATTTGTATCTACACTTAAGCCAACATTCACTTGCTTACGTAGATAAGTAGATAAACGCGCATAGATGTGCGCTTATCACATTTTGTGCTCATGAATGTTGATATTAACACAGCAAACGAGCGCACAGCAAACCAACCAAGTCATTGTAATATAACATAGGGTTTTAATTGTCTTATCTCTCAATTGCAGTGATTTTTACGAGTGAAAAATTCATAAAACATTTCTACTTAAAAATAATATTCTTTTGCATTAAAAACTCAATTTGTCAACGTGGCCCCGCATATTTTTATTTAGGGTTTTTCAAATGAAGATCAATTATTATTATTCAGTTGCTCTCTCTCTCTCTCTCTCTCTCTCTCTCTCTCTATCTCTTGGTCTTGTTATCAAAATCGCGTATGTTGCCAACAGCATAACTTTTTGTTTTATTCTTTTTTTGTTCTTTTTTTTTTTTTTTTTTTTGAAGAATTTTAGGCCTTCTACTGTGAGGCAAGTGGTCTTTTTAAGTTGTCATAAATCTATAGATATGTTTTTATAGATAAATTTTCCTTTCTTTTTTGCTTTTTTTTTTTTTTTTTCTTTAGTTTGAATCGTGGCATAATCTAACACGCGTATGTTGTGTTGATAACACATACATACATTATAGCATTTCTTTCGTTGCCATAAAAAAGAAAGAAATCAAGTTTTTATTTTGACAACTTCAAGGTTGTCTTGTGGTGTGTGTGTGTGTGTGTGTGTGTGTGTGTCTAAAACAATACAATTTCGTTTCGTATAAAGATAATCATTTTTATAAAATTTCATCAAAACTTTGACATTTCTTGCTCGGTTGATCGCTTGATTTTTGAAGTAAAGCATTCTCTTTCTATGATTGATTATTTTTTGCACACTTTACACAAGCACACACACACACACACACTTTAAATAGCTTAAAGAAAGGGGCTTATCGAGTGTTCAAAAGTGCTTTCTTCTTCTCTAAAAGACGATGTTGTCTGTGAGCGTTTGTCCAACATGGAGTTTACACGATCCCATTGAATCGCTCCTAATATGGTTTCGGAATATGTACAGCACTGAACTGCAAAGTGGAAGCCTTAGTTTCCTCAATCGGTCAATTGGTTGAATGTTTAAATGAAACGAGATATGGTACAATATCCAAAGTGGAAGGAGAATCGCGATTCAACTTAAGCCCATTATTAATGCGACGAAAGTAAAATTGAACATCAATGATGGTCGCATTAGGGGCAAAGAGCTGATTATAGTTACTCGAACACGTAACCAAGGAACCAAGGGTCATTACTAACGAAGAGCGATTCAATCCGAACTGAAAAATGGACGCATTGTGCCAAACGTTATGTAAGCACAATTTTTTTTCACACAGCCATTCGCTCCCATATGGCGAACTTCGTCTAGGCAACGCTGGCATCACTGAGCTGAAACGATCAGTCGTCCTCCACCTCCAATTCACTTTTGATTTAAACTATGACACGATTACTTATTGTTTGTTAGGATAGGGTTTTCACTCTTGTGGCATTACCCAAAAAAATCCACTCCTTTTGAGGAAAAGGCAGCCACTGTCAGCCAGGTATAATAATTTCCCGAAATTTGGTTAGTGCCTGTAAACGCTAGATACTTTTGTGCCGATTGATTCAGTATTTTGATGGTCCACAAAAAATGGATTCTTCTTAGTCTCAAAAGACAAGATGTAGTTTCAGTACGGAATTCACACTTTTTTATAAAGCGGCTAAAAAATAAGCGCCTTACTCATAAAGAAAAAGGCAGAAGAAGAAGCTCAGCTCTTGGATTGCTTTTATATAGATTTTCTACCGACGACCTTTTTTTAAACTAAAGTAAAGTCATAAAAAAAAATCGTTCCGTTAAGCATGACTTTTCCAATCCCTAGCAAAGACATCGGTCCTTTAATGAAAACGTATGGCACGTTTTTTCAATATAGATCTTTTTTCAACAACATGGCCAAAGCTGAGTCTGAAACACTGTATGTTACAATCGGAAACTTCAAAGGTCGCTTTAAAGGAATGCCCTGGACATGAACGAATACTTTGACGTGTCTTTGTTAAAAGCTTTTTCAGTTTAACATTTATTTATACCGATTAGGAAAAATTGACCTAAAACCTAGCATAAATAAAACAAGCCTAATGCTCAACGTGCTCGAATGGGAAAACAAGAGTTGCAAAAGTGTGGCAGTGTCTTGAAGCTTCGTTATCGTTTGTAACCGTTTGACAGTTTCAATACAAATTTTAAGCTGAGCCATCCCTTCGTTAAATTGAATTTTACTCCCGGATTTTAATGAAAGCTTAGAAATGCCAACAATTGAGCGACAGATTCTAAATTAATGCAAGACTCGCTCTCCTTTCCGTTTAGTGTACAGCGACTTCTACTTCTTCTAAATTAATGCACGACTCGCTCTCCTTTCCGTTTAGTGTACAGTGACTTATTCTTCTTCTTCTAGGACTTCTTTTAAATTAATGCAAGACTCGCTCTCCTTTCCGTTTGGTCTACAGCGACTTCTACTTCTTCTTCCAGGACTTCTTCTAAATTAATGCAAGACTCGCTCTCCTTTCCGTTTGGTGTACAGCGACTTCTACTTCTTCTTCTAAGACTTCTTCTAAATTAATGCAAGACTCGCTCTCCTTTCCGTTTAGTGTACAGCGACTTCTAGTTCTGCTTCTACGACTTCTTCTAAATTAATGCAAGACTCGCTCTCCTTTCAGCTTAGTGTACAGCGACTTCCACTTCTTCTTCTAGGACTCCTTCTAAATTAATGTAAGACTCGCTCTCCTTTCCGTTTAGTGTACAGCGACTTCTACTTCTTCTCCTAGGACTTCTTTTAAATTAATGCAAGACTCGCTCTCCTTTCCGTTTGGTGTGCAGCGACTTCTACTTCTTCTTCTAGAACTTCTTCCAAATTAATGCAAGACTCGCTCTCCTTTCAGCTTAGTGTACAGCGACTTCCACTTCTTCTTCTATGACTTCTCCTAAATTAATGCAAGACTCGCTCTCTTTTCGGTTTAGTGTACTGCAACAGAGTTCTCTCTCTCTCTCTCTTCTACTTAAAGTACACATTCTCAAAATTGTAGAGAAAATTTAATTCGTTTAGAATAAGAATAACGCGATATACAAAATTACTCCTTTTTTTCGGAGATTATGAGTTTCTCCTTAGATCAATTAAAACAATTTTTATATTATCCACGATATGATGTAATAAAAAAGATCTAAATTAATTTGTTTTGAAAGTGCTGAAATTTTCTCAGTTCTATAACATTACGAAGCGTAGGTCTTTTGAACTTTAAGGCTTTAAAATTCAGTGAATGTTCAACTTTCAACTTAAATTTTATTCTCTTAAGAAATATAAAAAAATGCAGGCAAGATGTGAATGACCAAACAAGTTCGTATTCTGGGGTTGATCGAAACTAAAAACCGTATTTGATAAAATGTTAGTCGAGTTATTCGAAACATCACAAATAGAACGATCACATGCGTATGGTTCCATTGCTTGTTAGCAAACAAAAAAGAAAACAAATAATAACACTACTACCCTACCCTGCACCATTTTGCTTAATGCCCTTATTGATATAACAACTCTTCAAAGGAAGACGTTATATGAGAAGTCGTAGAGAAAGTGACTCAATACGAACCATATTCAATAGCGTTTGGCTTTGGGCCAAGAACACGTTAACCTATCAAATTTTATCGAAATATATCGAAAAATTGCGTTCTCCGTAGGTTGAACACCAGAGAATAAGACGGACAGACAAGCTTAGGCTTGCTTAGCGTTCAAGAGCGAATCTCAAGTGTTTGTGGATGTTGCCTACATCGCACAAATTTAATATATCCTTGTACCGGAAATGAGATAAGGTATAAATAATGCTGCGATTAGGTTATTTTTTATTCGAGTTTCCTACTTTTCATCAAGTTCTAAAGGTAACACTGCTACAAAGTTAACCTTAAACGTAGCTTAAGTGAATGAGGTGAACGCGGAGGAATAATGAATCTCTCACCTGCGTCAAGCAAAGTAGGTAGATAGATACCCTTACTTGTCTTTATGTAAAACAGTGCAATTGTCAAGTTCTCAAATGAGTGAAAAAGTTCGATAGTCCAAATTAGGCTTTTAAAATAGTATTTTTTTTTTAAATAGGGGTGTGGCCCCTACCGAGAAACAGTCGGGGTGAAATAAATCTCGTTTGTATATATGCATTCTATTCGTAGCAAATGTCGAGTGTGTCTTATCCCATTCCACGTTACGAAGGATAAAATTTCTTTCCAAACAGATAAGATATCATTCCCCCTACGAACTTACTGAGCGATGTGCTGCTATACACAAAATAAAGTCAGAGTAAAGCGAAACAACTGTAACTTGTAACAGTATTGATCGGAATATCATGAAATTTTAGTGTATTTTGTAAAAGTGTGAAGTTATATTTAAATATAACTAGCAAAGACACAAACCAAAATTACTTTGCAGAGCTCTAGTAAGCTCTTAACAGAATTCTATAAAACGAAGTCTCGGAGGGATTTAAGTCAAAATTCCTTTAAAATAACACTTTTGGAGAATTTCTTTTACAAAATACAATAAACAAAACATGTAATTATGTAAATTAATTAATATTTGAAAAGTCAGTATTTTTACACTATGTCATACATGAGGTTGATAGAGCGAAAGTTTGCTTAGCTAATGTGAGCAAACCATATCCCGTGAAAAAATGAAACTAGGGCAGGGTGAATCCTCTATCAATAACCTTGCCAACGATATGCAGGTTATATTAAGCATTTTTTCACAGGACACGGTTTGCCCACAGTGACCTTTCAAAATTTGCTTATATGTTAGCCTGTATTATGTTAAGTACGGAAATTTTCAAAGTCCCATAAAAACATTCTCCAAGAAAAATTGAATATAACCTGGAAATCGTTGGAAAGGCTATTAATAGGGTATTCATACGGTGCTAGCTTCATTTTTTCACCGGACATGGTTTCCCCACAGTAGCCTTTCAAAGTTTGCTTATATGTTAGCCTGCTAAGTACGGCAATTTTCAAAGTCCCATAAAAAAATTCTCCGAGCAAAACTTAGTATAACCTGCATATCGTTGGAAAGGTTATTAATAGAGGATTCACCCTGCCCTAGTTTCATTTTTTCACAGGACATGGTTTGCCCACAGTGACCTTTCAAAATTTGCTTATATGTTAGCCTGTATTATGTTAAGTACGGAAATTTTCAAAGTCCCATAAAAAAATTCTCCGAGCAAAACTGAATATAACCCGCAAATCGTTGGAAAGGCTATTAATAGGGGATTCATGCGGTGCTAGCTTCATTTTTTCACCGGACATGGTTTGCCCACAGTAGCCTTTCAAAGTTTGCTTATATGTTAGCCTGCTAAGTACGGCAATTTTCAAAGTCCCATAACAAAACTTAATATAACCCGCATATCGTTGGAAAGGCTATTAATAGAGGATTAATGCTGCGCTACTTTCATTTTTTCACAGGATATGGTTTGCCCACAGTGACATGTCAAAATTTGATTATATGTTAGCCTGTTAAGTATAGAAATTTTCAAAGTCCCATAAAAAAATTCTCCGAGCAAAACTTAATATAACCCGCACATCATTGGAAAGGTTATTAATAGAGGATTCATGCTGTGCTAGTTTCATTTTTTCACCGGACATGGTTTGCCCACAGTGGCCTTTCAAAATGCATCTAGTAGAGCGCTGCATTCATCTACGTGTACGGAAATTTTCAAAGTCTCATAAAAAAATTCTCCGAGCAAAACTGAATATAACCTGGACATCGTTGGAAAAGCTATTAATAGGGGATTCATGCTGTGCTAGCTGCATTCAGCTAAGTGCAGCGCTGCATTCATCTAGGTGTACGGAAATTTTCAAAGTCCCATAAAAAAATTGTCCGAGCAAAACTTGATATAACCCGCACATCGTTGGAAAGGCTGTTAATAGGGGATTCATATTGTGCTAGTTTCATGTTTTCACAGGACATGGTTTGACCTTTCAAAATTTGTTTAGATGTTAGCCTGTTAAGTATGGCAATTTTTAAAGCCCCATAAAAAAATTCTCCGAGCAAAACTTAGTATAACCTGCATATCGTTGGAAAGGTTATTAATAGAGGATTCACCCTGCTCTAGTTTCATTTTTTCACAGGATATGGTTTGTGCCCATAGTAGCTAAGCAAACTTTCGCTTTATCAATCTCATTTCTGACATAGTGTAAAAGTACTGACTTTTCAAATATTAATTAATTTACATAATTACATGTTTTGTTTATTGTATTTTGTAAAAAAATTTTCCAAAAGCTTTATTTTAACTGAATTTCGACTTAAATCCCTCCAAAACTTCGTTTTATAGAATCCTGTCAAGAGCTTAACAGAGCTCCATAAAGAAATTTTGGTTTATGTCTTTGCTAGTTATATTTAAATATAACTTCACACTCTTGTATTTTGTCTGTAGGGCTATTGTACTAACCACAAACCATATGGATTCGTGAATAGTGGCAACATCTTTATGTCATCTGTTATACGCGAACTTTAGATATTTCCTTTGTTCGGAAATTTCCAAAAGTAGCGACCCTAGAACAACTGTATCTTGTAAAAATAATGATCGGGATGTAATGAAATTTTAATACATTTTTTTTGAAAGTCTCTGCACTGTCTAAAAATCGTCAATAATGACGAGATCTATATCTCAGTCCACGCTGTGATATATAACATCTTCAGTTAAGTCTTCCAATATTTCAAACTTCCTATGAAAAGTAGTGTTTTACCTTTGTTCGCCAAAAGCCAGATAGGTATTATCGCGTCATCGTAGGAAGCAAATTCGAATGAAGTCTTTGCAAGCGATTAACACAAAACAATATCTTCTGCGGTTAATTCATTCGTACAATCGTCTGCGAACGCGCCCACACAAGATGATAAACTTCCACTTACTGTCAATAAGAGGAGAACTGCTAGTACAAGTATATCCCAACACCATCTGAAAACCTTGGTCCGGCAAAATTGTTTCAAATCGATAGACTCGTAACACATCCCCATTTCATAAAATATTTTCAAATCATTGCATCCTACGGGTGGGTAGCTGTATTATAAAATAACTGACGTATAGTCGGCCAAAAACCGATTAATTTAACTTTTTTCATTTTTTAATTCTATTCTATTTTATTACCCAATTATCGTTTATTTCCTTTCTGATGGTAACTATGTTCGGCTGCTTGACGTAATGCTTTCGTCTTGCATATTATGTGAATTCACCTGATGGATGTGTAATCCATCAAATATGCATCAAAGCAATTAAATATCTTAAATGTAATGTACACATACGTGTGTATATGCATATGCACTGTTTTTTCATATCTATATGCTGAAGGTGTCAGTTTGCTTTCTCACCTCCAAAACTAAGCAAAAAGTGCAGTGTTCGGTTCTACAAATCGACGGTGTGAGCAACAACAAACAACAAACAACAAACAACTACCAACTACCATTATATCAATTTGCTATTGAAACTCATTTTATATAAGCTATTAAATGTTCAAACATACTTACTTACTTACTTACTCTTACCCGCACATATTGATGACTACAATTTTTAAGCTGATTACGTATTTGAAGTCTTGCCTTCTTCTTACCCTTCCTTCTTTTAGACAATGAAATTGAAACCTTTCTAATTTTGTTATTGCATTTTATACCAAAGAATGATGAAAATTCATAAATAAAGAAAATAAAGTGAAACGAATCGAATTCATCTTTTTAATGCTTTGCATTAAACTCTCACTGATTTTTTTTTTTTTTTTTTTTTTTTTTTTTTTTTTTTTGATTGAATGCATTACACATTTACAAGTGTGTGGTGTAAGGAGAACTAATGAGGACTCCAGGTCTGCCTGTCTTTTCAGATTTATGCTTTAAATGTTGACTTTCGGCAAGCAATTTGCGTAGAAGCAAATGCGTCCATGTGTATTTGCAGGTTTACATGGTAAACTCCGTACGGGCTTTAATGACGACCTGAGAAAATGAATTATCATCAACTGATCAATTTCAACAAAGCTAATGGCAAAATTCTACTTACTTAGGGAAAACTTTAGCTCAGATCTCTCGAATTTACATACAACCATTCATGGAGTATTCGAAGCTTCAATTGAAGTCTTTCATCGCATAACTAAAGCAGCCTATTCCCACGATTCTTCATATATCAGTAATATTCAACATGACCTTGTAAGCCAAGTAGCTCTTGCCTTATAACTGTTATCTTGTCTTGTTATCCAGAGTTTTTCAAAATTTTTTTTGATCTCAGAATTATTCTGCATTTTAAATAAAGTCCGTATTTGATTCAAATAAAAGAAATAAGAAAATTCTTCTGTCCCTTCCTTTTTCGTTCCAATTTCCCTTGAAATATTAATACTGAATCTATTTGCGAAGATTTCGAAACTCATACGTAAATTAAGCAAAGGAATTACTTCTTTTAAAATCTATTTCTTGGTGACATGTTCCCAACTTTCCAAAATGTTTTCTTTGGTTTGGAAAGATAGTAATTGCAAGTTCGAAATATTCATTATTTCAAGAAACTGTATTTCTCAGTAAGAATTTATAAATGGGTCTGATAAATACACTCACTATGTCACATATATGGTAAGATATTGAAACTAATCTTAATCATATTTGTTACAAATACAACTCTGTAGTAGGTAAGGGATTGTTAATCTCACTCGCTGAGAAATGAAGGATTTTTAAAAAAGGATACGAGGAACATAAAAAAACAATAAAGTGAAGTCAAGAAAGGTGAAGAGTCTTTTTTTTTGGACAGGGATAGTTACGAGAGTTACAAGAAAGTTTTTTTTTTGTATTCAGAAAGATTTTGGACCGTAGTCGGAGAAAACCATTTGCTCGAAAAATAATGAAATGAACCGAAAATTACTTCGATTACCTTGGATGCCGTGCGCCGGCCCAAATTGTCAGAAGCCGAATGTAATTTGAGAGTAAGCTATACGTTGTTCACGCTTATATGCTGAGATTACCAGCAATTACCTCTCGGCTATATAATGCACATTTTTGTACCGCATTAGGTTTTCAGGAGTTTTTCTCCAGACATTTAACTCGTTACCGTTCCGCAATCGCCACATTCGCTTAATGTATGTAATATGTATGCTCACTCCGAGCAATTGGCTTCGAATCTTTAACAAAG
Organism: Glossina pallidipes; assembly: GCA_000688715.1. Lineage (NCBI taxonomy): Eukaryota > Metazoa > Arthropoda > Insecta > Diptera > Glossinidae > Glossina > Glossina pallidipes. The sequence continues at coordinate 833,696 of KK499893.1, forward strand.
AAAGTAAAAAAGTGACTTTTCAATGGAAGCAGTCAGTGGCAATGCTCTGCTTGCCCCGCTTGCAAAAAAAAATCGCTTTAAAAATCGCTTTCAAACAAAACGTGCCAACTTATTGACATGACATGGCTTTTTAAGCTTATGCTCATCAAAAACAAGGGGTGACAGATTTCTGCATTTTACAAAATCGATTATTCTGCTGTAAGTTTGAAGATTCAGGTCGACAAAAAAACATAGGTTACTGCAATCGCTGATAAGTGATACAATTTTTTATTATAATAAAAGAAACTTTTTTATACCCTACACCAGGTGTGTATATTAGTAATGATCCATCTTACCTCCCATTATGTATATTCTTGTCAGAATCATTTTCTAAATCGATCTAAGCATGTCCGTCCATCCGTCCGTCTATTCATTTGAAGTCTGCCTCTCATCATATATTTTGTGTTCTTTAAGTCGCAGTATTCGATATCTATTGATGAAATCTCATATCGACATGTTTTTTGCGTAAGAACGAACGTTAATAAGGTTATAGTTTTAGAAGAACGCAAAAATTTTCCATTTTTTATATTTTTCGAAAAAAAACTCAGCGAAAGTTTATATTTTGGCATAGTAAGTGAATATAAAAAATTAATTCGACCTGGGACCGCCCTCCCTTATGTTCGTTTGTTCATACAAAAAGTAAGCCTTTATATGACGAAAGATGTGAGATAGGGTTTGGAAATATAAATTAAGTATAATAAATTCGGATTACGTGGATCTATTTTTCAGATTCATCCTAACAGTTCTTGCGAAAAGTAAACCTTAGTCAGTTTGTAACGAAAACAACTCAAAAATTGAATTGAGCGAATTGATGTCGAATGTTTGACGGTCGGCTTTGCCCGAAAAATATTAATGGATAAAATGCAACCGATCTGATTAAAAGCACAAATGAAAAGCGATCTTTTTCATGCTCTGCAGTTATTTTGCTTTATTAGAAAATAGCGATAGCGTGTCAAAGCCATAAAAGTGACCTAAAGCGGAATTTCGCTTATATTCAAAAAACACTTTTTTGTATTAATTTAAAAAACAAAAATGACGTTTAATATATTAAAGGAATTACGCTTAGGAAAGTACAAGTCAGTAGAGTATGTGTCAAATGTTTCGCAGCCTTTCGGAGAAAAGGCCTTGGCTCAGTTGTGGACCATTGCAGGTGACAATTTCGCAAAATAATCGCTGAACATTTGACTCACAATGTAGTGACGATTGACTCGTTTTTACTTGAGAAAATTGATTTAAAAAAAAAAACGTTCGAAAAAAATGTGTGAATCGCTCAAAAGGCAGAGTTCCACTTAGTAAAAATGTTCACTAGAAGACCTTATTTTGCAAAGGCTGTTAAAAGTTCAATGCAATCGCTTTAAAATTTGCAGGGAGCAGCATCGAAAAACTCAGTTTCGAGAAAGAAAAAGACCGGCACCCATCCCCTTTGGGTGCGCGTAATGCTTGATGCGGCGGTGATGGTCAGAGCGATAACGGAATAGCGTATAGTCGCAGCATGTCTGTGAACTGCAGGCCATGCCGCATGTGTGCGTACATTTGTATGTACCCGCCCTACTGAAACAAATAAAACTGAATATAAATGAATACATGAATCGCCAGCAGGGCAAGAGTGAAAAAACCCAACCAATCGATAATCCATCAAGTTTTTGATTATTTCGAATTTCACCCGACACGAAAGGAACTTTTCTTGCAAACATTCGCTCGCGGTAGACAATGTGTTAACCTTTAATTCGCGACCCCTGCAGCTTGCTGTTGGCAGATTGGCTATGAACACTTCCATGCCACTGATCCATGAGATTGTATTTAAAATTTTCTCAAGCTATCCAATGGATATTTTCGTTTGCCAGTTTACTCGCAGTGCACTCACAATACATAGTCGACATCTTGGCTTTTTTTTTTTTTTTAGCATTTAAATTTTGAACAATGTTGCGTTAAACTACTGTGCTATTGTGTATGGCTCGGGATTAATTCGAAGCTTAAAGCTTAAAAATTTATTTAAAAAATCTTAACTAACATTTCTAATAAGAATTTCTATTCTAATTGGCATACTGATGGTGGAATTATTTCAAACAAACATTGTTTCAACTACACAATAATACTGTTAACTATAGTTATGGATGGATGGTGTCAGGTGCTTAAAATTGCAAAAATAACGAAGGGGAACTTACTGCATGCGGAGCAGCAAAAAGCAAAACGATTTAATAGGAAACTCAATGTCTAGACTGACCGTATTGCCCAAGAGCTACGCTGAGTCAACGAATTGTAAATTAAATGAAAAACTCTCTCTCTCTCTCTCTCCCTCTTTCTCTATTTGTTGTGAGAGAATGAAAATTTATTTATTTCACAATATGTTAAAATATACAGTTAATATATAAATATATATATATATATATATAAAATTTTTCCAACTAGTCTCTTATAAGGTCTTTGTTTAATACGCCTCCACAAAAGCAATAGTAATAGTAATAATAAAGAATAGGCCACGTTTCTTCTCTTTATATACATAAAAAACAAAAGAAAAATGAAAAACAAAAAAAAAAAATTATTTTCTACTTCGGAAAAGAAAATTTCCGCCAAATTATTATGAATCGTTCTCATAGATGATTTTTCCATCGATAACCTACCTACCAAAGGCAAATAGCCGCATACAGTTGGCCAGTCAGCCGAGCGAGCGCGCTAGTTAGTGTTGTGATTAAATTTATTTGTTGTACGCAATTTTTAAGAAAAAAAATTATTTTTGCATTTATTCATCATTTTAATAAAATAAAAGTGCATTTAATATTTATTCCCTTTGCATTTTGTGGCTCGTATCCTATCTACCTATAAGTAATCGATAGTTTATTTTGAAAATTTCTTTTCGATAATTTGTTGTTTTCCTTTGCTTTTCTTTTCAGTGGAGTCACTTATCTATTGGCGTGATGTAAAGAAATCGGGTATTGTGTTCGGTGCTGGTCTAATAACTCTTTTGGCCATTTCGTGTTGTTCGGTAATTAGCGTTTTCGCTTATCTATCGCTAGCGATTCTGTCAGGCACAATTGCCTTCAGGATTTACAAATCGGTTATGCAAGCCATACAAAAGACATCAGATGGTCATCCCTTCAAGTGAGTTTTCTGAGTTTCTATTATTGCTTTCGTTCTTCTTCTTCTTCTTCTTCTTCTTCGTCTCTTTCTTATTTATTTATTTTTATTAATTATAGAGAATATTTGGATTACGATTTAACTTTATCGCAAGATAAAGTTCAGCATATTGCTGGTGTGGCTGTGGCTCATGTGAATGGCTTCGTTGCTGAAATGCGAAGATTATTTTTGGTTGAAGATTTAGTGGACTCCATTAAATTTGGTGTTATTTTATGTGTTATGACTTACATTGGGGCTTGGTTTAATGGAATGACTTTGGTCATTATGGGTGAGTTTTGCATTCGTTTATTTTTTTTTGTATCGGTATTTGTTTTCACTTCAAATTCATTCTTATATTCTCTTTGTCTTTTATCTATGCGTTTTTTTTCTTTTTTCTTTTAACATAGCCTTTGTCTCGTTGTTTACTTTGCCAAAAGTATATGAAAACAATAAACAGTCCATTGATACCTATTTGGATTTGGCCCGAAGCAAAGTGGCTGATGTCACTGAAAAGTAAGTATTCACGAAAAACTTGCAAGTCTTTAAGAATTTGAAGTTGAATCATCATCTCGAGAAAGGGATTGAAAGGAAGGCCATTATTACAGGCATCCTCCATCGAAAGATGGAAAAAACAGCACTACAACAAATTCCAAGAAGCCCCTAACCTATGAATTCTAAATTATATCTCTCCTTGAACGAAATAAGGATTTCATGCTGTTCACATACATGCAAACTTTTTAAATAAGCTCCTGAGTAGTCGATCTCTTAAAACCAAAATCTACGATTTCTTCTTTTCAATTCTTCAGAGTAGTCTTTTCCTTTCTTTTACGAAAATTTAGTGCAACATGTCACGCGCATACCTTCGAATCTACGAACCATAATTCGCGAAAATATTTATATTTCACTGTTCTACAAGAAACCATTTCCACTTAATAGCCTGTCCATAGTGGGAATGACAGAAAGTCGATATTTGTCAAGATATTTAAAAAATGGTGCGTGCAGAACATACGCCATAAAATGACGGGCATAGCTTTCATAGTCATATTTAGATGAGCAATAATTGCATCTTTAACATATCGCTTCAAGAATTTCTCAAGTAACTTCAATTTCAAAATGTGAAAAGCTTCTTCATTTTGGATCCATGTATAAAAATTATAAGCTTGTGCTTAATGTGTGACCCTTATTCAAGGGCCAAGAGGGCTATATTGCTTTGTTTAAGAAATGGTCGTCATGGTCTTCACTTTTTCATTAACTTAGAAATGTATATCATAAAATCGGACAGGAAAAGAATTTAAAAGATACAAGCTGTGGGGACTGTGAACTATTTCTAATCTCTTAAAGTATCCACCCTAAGCCATCCACTAAAGCTTATGTATTCTTAACCAAAATAAGTAGCGTAATTGCTTTAGTATGTCAATGTAGGATCATGGGTTTACGGACTCGAAATTTTCCCTAAGAGAAATTTGCTATTTTCGCTTATATCTTTCTCTAATATTTTCTTAAGTTAAATTGGGGAACCAAACTTCCACGGCAAATCCTATATTAAATGGAATAATGAGAATAAACTTTACAAATATGAGTTAAACCATCATTTGTGGTCAATATGGTAGCCTATGAACATTTGAATCTGATTTTTTGTTTATGTGCTTTTAGTTATGTTTCATGCGATTTTTATTGTTTGTGCAACTTTTTTTTTTGCGCGCGATAAACGATAAATATGTATAGCAATATAGAGAGAAATAATGACGAATTTGTGCATTTTGAACTAAAACAATTTGTATTGAATTATGTAGGTTTTGAAAATATTTCACTGTTAAAAACAAGAAAAAATGTTTCTTTTTATAATCAATTAATTATTCATATTATTTGGAAAACGCCATTTCTCGCTATTCAGTAAAGATTGCACATGTTTTTCAGAGGAGACTGTTTTTTTTATGCGAGCTCCTCTCCAGCGCTTGAAATAATTTTTCTTTCAACATTTTGGGAGAAATCATTCGTATTTATGAAATTTTGGAATTTATTTTTCTTGCGTTTTTTTTTTCATGATGTCCTTATTTCCATGATGGGCTGCACAAATTTTTTTAAATCGTTTTTAAAATGTTTTTATGTAAAATACTATTTGTTTAATTTATTTATGTTTTTATTTTTCCTCTTTTTTTTATTTCATTTATTTACATATATTTTTTTTTCAGAATCAAAGCGGCCATTCCTCTGGGTACTAAAAAGCCCATAGCTGCCGAGTCGGATAAAGACAAGTAAAGAACTAATATCATCAAAAAAAAAAAAAAAAAAAAAATAAAAAAAAAAAAAAAAAAAAAAACAAATAATAATAATAACAACCAGAGTGTGTTAAGTTATATTTATATTATTATTAACAACAACAACAACAACAACAACAAAAACAATCACGAAACAATTAGAAGTAACAGCATGGAAAATAAAAACATTTTTATCTGATTGCAAAATATAAAACTATTACGACCTAAGATGAAATAGCAAAAAACACAAACACATAAAAACAACACAAAACGAAGAAAACACTAACCACAAAAAAAATAGGAACAGCAGAGGAGAGGGTGACAAACGATACAATAAAATTTCATTCAGAAAGAAATCAAAACAACAATGTTGTTGTCGTCGTCGTTGTCACATAGTAAGGGAAAAATAGGCGAGAATGCAAAGTTAAATTTTATTTATTAAAGTGTAAAAATCAAAAGAAAAAGAAAAAAAAAACCCAGCAAAAAAGAAATAATTGATTGATAAAATTCTCTAAGGAACTTCAAAAATCAGATGATATATATATATATACATATATATATATATATATATATTGCTAGAAACGAACAGAGTTTTAAGCTAAACTCTTTTAAAGAGAAAAAAAGAAAATCATCTTTTTTTTTTTTATTCTTTCATTTTTTAAATTGTTTGATTTATTCGCAATAGGATGATATTATTATATTAATCACAGCAAACAATACTAAACTCATATATATATTTATCTTTATATATATATATACACACATATATATGTATATATATATATATATATATATATGTATATATATGATTCTATATAAACGTGTCCATATAAACACTTACATGCATATAAATGTGACAGACATGTGGAGAAGAGAGTGTAAAAACAACCAGATAACCAAAACCATCCATTAAAATAACCAAAAAAAAAAAGGGAAAGGAAGGAAATACAACATCAACAACAACAACAACAACAACACCACCACCACACCTAAAGACATTTTCGAAAAAACGCAAAGTATCAATACGGATTTTCACTCTCATATACATATAGACACACAAATACACGTACACTATGTTATTATGACGTATATGTTAAATAATGCTTAAATATAAATTATACTTTGTTTAAATTTTATTTAAGTGATAATTCTATTTTATTTTATTTTTTTTTTTTTTGTGTACGACTTTATTAGAATTTTCCTTTTAATTCCTATCTATGAATGCCTTGCGTGCAAGGTTTTGGTCGAGAGTCCACAATACAGAGTACAGCAATAGAATACAAAAAAAAAAAAAAAAAAAAAAAAAAAAAAAAAAAAAAAACACAAGAGTAACAACAATATAACAATAATAACTATTACTATTATTAGTAAAAGCAACAATTAAATTGTTAATAACCGATGGTTTTATAGGCAATTTTTCTTTAATGCTTTTAGTAGGCATTTTCGTTGAATTTTAATATCTTTTACTACTTCGCAAGATGATATTGTTTAAAATTTAAATAATTTTTGTTAAAGAGAAATTAATAATAATTGTTTTATATTTTTTGCATTATTTAAGAACTTTTTTTTTTCTTTTCCTATATTTTTTCTTATTTTATTTTATTTTATTTTATTTTTTTTTCTCGTTTTAATAAAATTTATATTTCTGTTGCTTATCTCTATCTATATCTCTCATCCTTCTTGTTTAGGCAAAAATTAATCTTAAAAACAAAACTCAACATATATGTGTAAGCATTCAGCTAAAAAATTTATCATGAAATGAAAATAAACAAAAGAAATAAAGAATGAAATTTTTGTTTTTGAAATCTAAAAGAGAATAGAAAAAGAAAAATATAAAACATTGAAAGAATCTTATTGAGTATAAAATTTAATTATATAATAAAAAACTTGAAAAAATAAATTTAATAAAACAAAACAAAAAAAAAAAAAAATAAAATAATAATAACACTCTCTACTTGGTTTTATTTATAAAATCTTTATATAGTTCTCTTTATATAAACAAATTATAAAAATAAAACAAAAAAAAAACAATTTTTTTTAACAAAAATATTTTTTAAATTTGCTTAACTCTTGCTTTTTTTTCTGCTACATACGCCTGAAAATTGTTTTTAATTTAAAAACAAAAAGAGAAAAAAGCGATCAATTTTTAATTGTATCAAATTAATTAATTATCAATTATTGAATAAAATTAATTACTACTATTATTAGCTTAAAAAAAGAAAAATGTCTTATTTCACTTTTAAGTGTCTCTCTCTATTTCATTTTTAATTTTTCAATTGTTGCTCTTTAATGTATGCTTTAAAATATTTAAGCATTAACATTTTATAAAAAGCTAAAGAAAATATGCTTTGAATAATATATACATATATATATAACTCATTGATGCTTAAGTTTTTTTGTTAATAAGTTCGAGATTTTTCTCAAATTAAAAAAAAAAAGAAAGCATTTTAAATAAATCGCTTATAGCGTTTCACAGCTTGTGTAGTTTGAATCACTTGTGGCACTCGTATCATCGATCAAATAATAATAAAAATGCTTTTCATTGCTCACATAATAATAATAATAACAATAACAACAATAACAATAATAACAATGACAACATAAAACCAGAGACAACAAAATCACAATATCGTCCAACATTTCATTCAAAATTTAGAAATCGTTACGGATTTTCTGTTTTTTCGCCTAAGAATAATAGTAGTAACTCTGTTAATTAACAGTAATTTTTATTTTCATTATCTGTGTTCTGTTAATACTCTCCTGATGTGACCTCCCACTCTCTCAAACGTTTGCCGAACAGAAGTGTAAACAATTCTGTGTTTTCAAGTGTGTGAATAAGCGCTATGTTATACACATAAGTGAGTATGTACGAAAAAATCAAACAGCAAGAGGAAAATGTAATTTTTTTTTAACATTCATCGTTCATCGTTCGTCCATTAAAGAATTCCAAATTCTTTGTTCATCAATTGCGCTTCGATAATTTTCAAAGAAAGTATGCTATCAACAAATAGAAATATTCCAGAAAATATTCGCCTGTAAAGTGAAAAGTTGCAAAAATTTATCAAATGTATGTGTAAGCAAATAAAATTGATAAATATATAAATAATAAGTAAATTATTCCCACAACTGTTTTTGATTATTGAAAATTTCTCCATATTTTTGGTTATGAAAATTTTCATTGAAATTTGTCGAAGCATTTGGCGAACATAGAATTTAGAATTCGTCGATCCTACAAAGCAGACGATGAAAAGAAATCAAATTACATTTGCTACCTGTATACCAAATGTTTGGTATTTTTCGTACACACATACCTATATGTTTACCATAGTGCATATTCACTTGAAAACACAATTCTATAAGCTTTTGCTTTGCAAACCTTTGAGAGCAGGCGGCGTCATATCAAGAAACTATTTACATAATTGTTGCCCATGCAAGTAATGAGAATGAAAGAGCAAGCAATCAAATTCCTGCTAATTAACAGCATTACTACTGTCATCGATAACAGAAACGCAAAAAGTCCTCAATAATCTTCTAGATTGAAATTTGAACAATATATTGGGCGATCTTATTTCGCTGTCTATAACAAAATCATCAGAAAACCATCATTTTTGCATATCCTTTTCCAAACGTCCTGCTTGTCTTGGCTTTTGCTTGAAAATTGTTTTATTCATTTCATTCTATATCCATCGTTCAAGACATGGTCTGAATTTTGGCTTGATAGACGTTTGCTAGGCATGAAAATTATATTTAAAATTATATTTAAGTTTAAGAAAAGTGGGTTATGTATGTGTGTCCGTCCGTATACAATCAGACGGTTTCTGTCAAAGAGTTTGTTTTATGGAACTAAGTTAGGGCGGCATTTTTACCCACCTTTTCGCCGGACAAGGGTATATTAAGTTCCTCCGGATGTGTGAAGCTTGGAAAAGGACGCAACTTTTATTATATTGATTAAGTTATGCTTATCGGTCTAAAATCATGTTAATTCGTCTTAAGGGGGGCAGTCTGTGTAACAGGGTTTTTTTCTTTTTTTTTTTTGACAATATTTTGTGATGGAGGGAAAGTGATAAAATAATAAAATCAAAGGAAGCTGTAAAGGATTAAAAAACAAAAAAATATGAAAAATATTTAAAAATGGCGGCAATTGAGCTTTTCTCACGGGCTATCTTTGAAGTGCTTTGCGGCCAGCAGTGTAGCTGATGTAAATTTGAATCTTAAAAAAAAGAAGAAGAAAAACCATCTGCAAATTCACAATAGGACTGTCGACGTTGATGATATTAACATTTGAGATGAATTCGTCCTTGAAAAGTTAATTGATCTATAGTTGAAGCAACCCGGATAGCTAATCGCGGTATTGCATGAATTCGTTTTTTTCTCCACTATTGCGCAGAAGCATCTAAACAACTTCCCAACTTCCCCGTGGACGGATATGGCCCTGGGTGGAAAAGATAATGGAGCCGAATGAAGCGATAAAATAAATCGGGAAAAAATTCACATGTAATTCAAAAAAAAAAAGTGGGGATCAGATAAAGCTATATAGTTATATAATATAATTATTAAATCCGTTAATAAAATACATATAATAGAATAATAAATAATATAACACAATAATAATAATAATAAAATATAATATAAAATTAAATAAAAGTTTTTTATTCTTGGCAATCCATAGACATCTTTATCCCTTTATTGATCCTTTAATAAAAAAGATGATTCGCTCTATTGCTTACCTGATCATCGCAATGTGTTCCAACAATTGCTCCAATTGTTCCAACTTTGCTTTACTCATCTTCCTTTTTCCCATATTGTTACATGAAATGTCCCTGCTGTTTGCGATGTCACATTTTATCCGACTTTTCTTGAACTTGAGCTTCGTAGCAATGAATTATGATTTTTAGATTAACGCACGGATTATTTACAATTCCGAGGAAATCTTTGGAAAAACTATATAGAGAAACTTGCATTTATAACGTTGTAATGCTCCTTTCGAATGTTACGACAGTGTGAACTCGCAAATATGCTGCTTATGTAATTTTTTAAAAGCAAGTTACAAACAAACAGTTCAACCGCGAAGGTTTTTCCTCGAAGGCTTCTTAATCTTTTCGTCAGTCGTAATCTGCAAGGAGCTACTTTGGGTTAACTTGGTTTTTTTTTTTCGTCATATTTGTTTTTGTTTTTTAAGTTTCGCTTCTCTGAAGGCTAAGTAGCCTGCATACGTACTCATCAAATGTTTGATTTTCAGTTCATTTATTTGGATTAAAAGTAAACAGACTACAGTGGGCCACGGCCCACTATAAAAGCCCCTACACCACTTTACACCTATTCATATAAGGGGTTTTCTAAATAAGGCTTCGTATGGGAAGTGATCCGATTTGTACCATTTTTAATAGTGTTCGTCTTCGGGCCAAAAGACGTCAGTGTACCAAAGTATTCCAGTACCGAAGGTATTCCAAAATGTCGCGCTCTTGAACACAAGAAAACGAGACTGACGAGACGGGCAGACAAGCTTAGATCGGTATAATTAAAGGGGTGTCTGTTGTTCCAAACCCTTCTCAGTGTTGCATACATCCACACAAACTCGTTACGCATTTGTATCACAAGTAGTGCAGGATATCAACACTGTTGTCCGAACGTTGCTTCTTCAGTGAATTTCAAAATTTACTTTGAACTGACTATTGTAAAAGGTCCGCTATTTGTATGCAAAGTAAGTGCAAATCTGAAATCGTTTTAACAAGTTAACTGTGCATGACGAGTCCATTCGTCCTTGTCGGATTAAATTTTATCATTATGAAGGGGCCTTTATATAATTACAACCTAATTTCACATCTTACATGCTCTACGTTTGACAAGCATACAAATATATCGTTAAAGAGCTCGACTTAGTTACACAAGCGGTTTTGTGTGCGTTTTACACGAATAAATATTATCTCCTCTTTCCCTATGAAACGCTCTGCAACGTTACGCTTTATGATAAGTATTTTCGCAATTTTATATGTATGCTCTAATCATATCATTTGCTTGTGATCAAAAATATGCTATAAGTGATCTGGGCTCAGGTGACACTTCATCAAAAACGTAATTAGTACAACATTACGTAAAGCGCTGCCGATTCACGTTAGTCGCATTTTCACCGCATCTCCGGGTGCTATGCCGAAGGCCTCGTGAATAATAACGTTAGCCACTTCACCATATTTTGTATTGCATCCATTTTTAACTTCATATTCAAGATCTTCATCACCTTCGCCAAGGTCGACCATATTTGTTTTTGTTTAGCAAAATATAGAAAAGAACACATATATATATATATATATATATATATATATATATACTTATACATACATATATATTTATATATATACATATATATTCATATAATAATAATTATTATATATAAGTATTCATACTGGTTTTTTCTTTGCGAAGACTATGTCTTGAAAATAGTGCTCGCTAGTATTTTCGTTATCATTAGAACTCTGTGGAGAAGGTGGACCGCATGGAATAAGTCCTTAAGCCGGGCAAAACTTCGGTAGTTGATATTATGTTTTGTGGCTTCTTTAGTATTCTAATAGGTTTAGGCAGAGAAGGTAAGTTAACAGATTTGACAAGAAAATTTCCATCATTTAGTAGATTTAACGAGAAAATTTCTATCATTTAGTAGATTTAACGAGAAAATTTCTGCCATTTAACGGATTTAAAGAGGAAATTTCTTATTTAACGGATTTTGCGGGGAAATTTCTCATTTATCGAAACGATGCAGTTTACTGAAAGCAACTCTGTACTCTCGCTATTCTCCACTCATAAACGAAAGAAGCGCCATCTGTTGTTGGTTGGCATTGTAAAGATACGACTAATAAATTCCTATATTTTTTGGGAAAAATACCCATTTCAACCACCTGTTAGATCAGCTGTGCATAAATGTCATGCAGATGTTCAATTACTTTCAATTTGTTTCTTTATTGCATAGAGAGCATAAAAAACGAGCATAGTAAGTAAAACTCTTAACTTACGTGTAAATAATCTAAAATCGATCACACATTTAGTGATTGTTTATAACAGAGAATATATTTTAATATAAAAGAATTTTGTGAGAATAAATTAAAATATAATAAATTAAATGTGCAATACTAAAGCGTATACGCATGTTTGACCTTCGAACAAGGTGACTAAAAGGTGAATTAAAAAGTGCTCACAAATAAACGGAGAAATGCACGGAAAGTAGATATATATATGTATGTATATATATATATATATACGTGTAAAATATACGGCAGTTAACAAGTAAACAACACATAATAGTGAATAGTGGGTGTGCTTGGGCATGAATAAAGAAGAAAATTCGTAAAAGTGAAAACTTGTATAATAAATGCGAAAAGAGAATTTGCGCGCTCACTGTCTCTTGCTCTCTCTCTCTCTCTCTCTGTTACTAAACTCTTAGCAAAATGCTTTCACTAGCAAAGCATTTTGATAAAAATTGCTCCGAAGCTCGTCAGTTGTAAACGTTTGTTGCGCGTTGTTCTGATCGGACGCTGGCTGTCAATATTTACGGTTTTTGCGATTGCATGCATGCCTAGATGTGCTAAAGTGTTTTTGTGTTTTATTCTATTGACATCTTTAGTCTACAGAGAAAAAAATTTAAGAAATCAAAAATAATTTGTTCACTTTTTAATTATTTTAAAGAAACGTGTTTGCTAACTTCATAGTAAATCGACAAGAAGAATAATGGCAACGCCGCAAACTGATGCCGATAGACGTAAGCAAATCTCAATTAGAGGTATAGCTGAAGTAGGTAATGTTACCGAGGTGAAAAAGAATTTCAATCGTCATTTGCACTATACACTAGTAAAGGATCGTAATGTCGCTACATTGCGCGATTATTTCTTTGCCTTGGCCAATACCGTTAGGGATAATATGGTTGGCCGTTGGATACGTACTCAGCAATACTATTACGAAAAGGATCCTAAGGTAAGTGGAAAAAGAAAAAATAAAACGATCAAGTTTTAATTATTAGTCGATCGTATTTCTTTTATATGCCACTGTGTAAAACGTCGAATAGCATTGATTTGGAAATATTGTGCTGTCTTTATAAAAAATGCACGCAGGCGAATGTATTACATGCGTGCATGGGTCTGGACAGTGGCGGTTAAAAAATTTATTTATTTATTTTTTTTAGCACTGAGACGCATAATTGCATTTTATACGCGATTTCATTCAATATTTTTAGTTATGTGACTTTTTTTAAACATATATTTACTTCAGGCAGGTCAGGTTTTAGAGTTTACTACGTGTAGCTTTCATGATATATTGTGTAACAGATAAAAGTGGAGGAGATTTTTTATGTAGCTTGGAACAGTTGCTTATTAGGCTTACTATTCGAATTTAAAGGATGGATGATTTCCATAGATAATCGTGTTAGTTATCATAAAGTGATAAAAGTGACATTTGACTCATTTGTTATTAATTTGTTTACTTGGAAGTGTAAAGCCTTAAACATATAAATTGCAATAGTTTTAAACGAATGTATTATTAGGCTGTGAATAGAAAACAGATAAGAAGATAAGTGTGATTGAACTGAACCGCTAATCAAGTAATCAAATTCTTCTGTGACTGTTGTAATCGTCAACTGCCAGCATAAAGAGAAACAATCGCATTTAAGAATGAGGTCAAATTTTTCTCCAAAGATATACAAAAAATCATTAAAAGCCCTTAAAGACGTTATATTATTAGTCGACGAATACATATGCATATGAAGACTTAAGCATTTTTATACCCATCATCGAAGAATGAGGGATATACCCATTTTGTCAAAACGCTTTCAAAGCCCAGGAAAAAACACTCTATAAAGTATATATATTCTTGATCAATATCAAATTCCAAATTGATGTAAACATGTCCGTCTGTCTGTCTATTTAAAACATTCTCCTGATGATAAGAATGAAGTTATCAACTTCAAATTTGGCAATAACATTGGAGGTTCTTGCGCACAGGTCGCCATCGAAAATGGACCAAATCGGCCGAAGTAGACGCCCACAGCGTCGCGTAAACTGAAAGCAATGCAAAATTGGCTTTTTCCTCATTATTCATAAACTATAGCAGATAAATGTACAAAAATTTAAACGCACATTCTATGAGCGATATTGTAGCAACTGTACAAAACTGGAAAAAAGCCCGTCCAACGAAATACTGTCATTTTTTTTTTTTTTGTCAATAACTTTATAACGCTCAGAAGCAAAATCCAAAAATTTCATAATGTATATACATTCTAGAGCAGTGTCAAATTTGGAATGCATTTAAGTATGTCCGTTCGTCCGTCTGCAAATCGTGCAGCACGTGGGATAAAAATCCCTCTGTTCGTAAGAATGTAGTGTCGCTTAGAAATTTGCAAAAAAATGTAAACATCAGCTAAATCGCCCACAGGGCACGCCTACAATGCAAAACTTAGAACACTCTTGCTTTCCTTGGAAACAATATAAGAGCCCAAACGTTATGTTTAACTAAATGAGAAGAAGCTATGTAGGAAGAAGAAGACGAAGACGACACAAGTATAAATTAATTTCCGCACGCCTTTCGCTTTTTCCATCTTATTTCAATCGATAATCCAGAAGGGCGACTTATATTATTACGGAGTCTGACAAGACATTTTGAAGCAATGCGTTGAATTTCGATTTTTGTTGAATAAAAAATCCCGGTCATCATGAATTGTTTTGTTGCTAACAATTCGCGTTTCTTTCTTTATGTATTATGTAAAGAATTTTGGGTCGACCATTGCCATTTCCCTGCTGAGCCTGTAATAAAGTTTATCAGTTTTAAATTCAGCCTATGTTAGATGGTAAGAATCTTCTTCTTCTGCTTATTGGTGATTGAAGGCGAAGCATGCCTCTATTTTCAAACTTCAAAGGATTGCTCGCTCTTCATCCCACTCTCGGCGACTGAAGCAACTGTATATGGACGGACGCACAATTTCCAATCGATTTGGAATTTTTCAGTACTACTACTACTACTACTACTACTACTAATACTACTACTGCAACAATTGTTGTCCTAATCGAATATAAAGGGTGTGAAGTTATATTTAAATATCACTAGCAAAGACACAAACCAATTTTTTTTTAAAGAGCTCTGTTAAGCCCTTGACAGAAACCGAAGTCTCGGAGGGATTTAAGTCAAAATTTAGTTAAAATAAAACTTTTGGAAAATTTTTTTAGGAAATATAATAAATAAAACATGTATTTATGTAAATTAATTAACATTTGAAAAGTTGGTTTTTTTACGCTTTGTCATAAATGAGGTTGATAAAGCGAAAATTTGCTTAGCTACTGTGGGCAAACCATATCCTCTGAAAAAATGAAACTATGGCAGGGTGAATCCTCTATTAATAGCCTTTCCGACAATGTGCAGGTTATATTAAGTTTTGCTCGGAGAATTTTTTTATGGGACCTTGAAAATTTCCGTACTTAGCAAATTATAAAATATCACTGTGGGCAAACCACGTCCTGTGAAATCATGAAACTAGGGCAGGGTGAGTCCCCTATTAATAGCCTCTTTAACGCTGTGCAAGTTATGGATATAAGTACTTGCAATGATATAAGTACTTGCAACGATGTAAGTACTTGCAACGATATAAGTACTTGCATAACTCCATCCATGTAAATCGATAACAGCATTACAAAGGCTAGTTTCTTTTTTTCACAGGATATGGTTTGGCCACAGTAGCTAAGCAAATTTTCGCTTTATCAACCTCATTGATGACATAGTATAAAAACACTAACTTTTCAAATGTTAATTAATTTACATAAATACATGTTTTTTTTATTATATTTTGTAAAAAAATTTCCCAAAAGCTTTATTTCGACTAAATTTTGACTTAAATCCCTCCGAGACTTCGTTTTATAGAATTCTGTTAAGGGCTTAACAGAGCTTTGTAAAAAAATTTTGGTTTGTGCCTTTGCTAGTTATATTTAAATATAACTTCACACCCTTTCGAATATAATGATCTTCTGTTTTTTATCTGTTTACTTATTTTAGGTCTTTTTAATTAATTTCGTTTCATTGCATGAAAGTAAAAATGCACACAAATTAACAAACATATGTTTTATTCATTTAAAAGTGGATCAATGCCAACCACTGTTTCGCACCATATGATTTGCTCTCGCAAAAATCAAATAAAAAAAAAAAAATAAAAAATTGTAAATAAATAAATAAAATACAATAACTTGCAATACTTTCACTCAATAGAACAGATGTTTGATTTAGTAAGAATTAAGTCGGTGACAATGAGATTTTGGATAAATAAATGCATGAGATCATCAAAGCTGTAAGTAAAAATTTATCTAAAGAGAAAAACATGCCTGTGGTCATGTAAACCGCAAAGCACTATGTGTCGTTATAGCCTCTCGATATAATTGTTAACGAGAAATGTTTCTCTTGTGTTCCTCTAGTTAATCACTTTTTCCTTTTTCGTACCAACAACTTATGCTTCTGGCCGCCTATGCAGTTTCACATACGAAATGCATCGTCATTGTACAATCGTTTCGCTTCCTTGACTTTTTTTTTTTTGTACCCTGCATCACTTCTAGTGCAGAGTGTATTAAGTTTATGTGAATGTATGTGTAAAATTGAGAAGGGCTTTTGATAGACCCACTTTCTATTACATCAATCGATTCCGGATCATTTACTGAAGCCAATTAAGCGTGTCCGTCTGTCTGTCCATGCTTTTGTTCTCTTCAACCTCATATGGTAATTTTGAAAACATTTTGATAAAAATTTGTACATTACGGTATTTTGATTCAAGGGCGAACCCTATTGAACTGAATCCAATCGGGACTCTCTTCATATAACGCCGTGTTTTGAAAAAGTTACTGTTTGAAAAAGATTGCAATTTTCAAAATTTGCAAACGACAATCGTTGAGGAACAATATTTCATAGGACACTAATCTTGGCCGGGATGGTCTGATGGTTTGAACCTTCTCTTGTAGACATCTTTTCTACAAAAGTCCGTCCTTCATAGGGCAAAACGGTCTATTTTAATCCCTTAGACCGAACTTGCTTCATAGGCATACTTTTTGTACCCCATTGTGTTATGGAGTTATGATGAACAGAAAGCCCTTTAATGAGAAAATTGTTAATTTTTTACTATTTTATAATAAAGATAACTCTACACTATATTTAAATTACACAAGTGTATTTTTCAGACTCCATTTCTGATCAGGTTACTCAGAAAAATGAAGCCTATAAAATGTCAATAAAGTCCTTCGATTTGCAACTTTACGATGAATAAAGATAAACATTTTTGACAAGAAAACTAATTTTACCAAATTTTGGTCACATCGGTTTACGTTTAGGGCCCTCTTCCTAAGGTCCTAAGGGCTTTCACAAAAGGTATGCCTTTGGATGAGAAAAAGGCAAAGCGTATTGATAAGGGGGATTGCATTATGCAAAGCGATGTAGGGTATCTAGCGGTCGGTCTTACCCGGTTACAATGTTTTTAATTATTTGTTCATCAAATGGTTCAACAAAGAGGTTAACTGCTATAAATATAGTTTTACTGAAATTACGATTTTTTTCTTGATTCCTTTTGCTGTTTCTTGAAAGATGAAATCTTGATTTGTTTTGCTTGATTTCAGTTCAATTTACAGAAACATCATCTCAGTATAAATAGGTGAAGGTTTACTACTTCCGATATTGAGTACAGTCAGTCATTTCAATTTGCAATTCACAGGTACCGAGATTGGCCGAGCATTTTGGTTGATAGCATTCGTTAATGTGTGGATTTTTGCGATGTTGACGGTAAAATCTCTCGAACGCTTTTCCTTACTATCGAGTAATATGTGCAAAGTGCAAATTAAAAAACCAATTTTTTTATTAAAAGAGCAATTAATGGGCAAACGATACCATTAGAATTGTGCCGAGACATCGGTGCGCTAGCAGTAGAGCAACCGCAGATTATTATATGACGTTTTTCATCCTTTTTTTTTTTGTTTTTGATTTGAGTTTGAGTTTATCTTTAGATGCAAACTTGAAACTTCTTGACTGAATAAGAGAATAAATGGGACCGATCGTCATTAATACGAAATTTAGTGTGAAAATTTGTTAGGCCCAAGTATTTTATGTAAATGTTGCTCCAATCAACCGATTCGACATGCCCATAGCTATGCCATATATATAAAGTTATAACTAAATGCTCCGCCCATTCAGAAGTTTTTCTACTCGGGAAAGATCCAATACGAGTCCTCGATACTTGGGTGTGCAAATTCTTCGTTATATTCTCGCTTATGCTCGATACATAATTTTCGTTGAGTTTACGACACATATACTACGCTTTTGAAATGAGTTAGGGAAAGGCCTTCAACAATTCATGAAAAAGGACCGATTTGTCAGTATAATCACTTTCTGAATCTTTAAGTAAAATAATGGTTAGATATCGAGCACATTCACCTATCAATACATAATTGCGATGGCAGCGTTTTCTGAGTTAAACGATTGCTTTCGAATCGAAATAATGATTCCCGATATCGCGTGAACTCGATGGCTGTGGGCTATATAATCCCGAGGTAAGACGTAGGGAGTCCACAACGGTCGATAAGGTACACACGTCTCCTGCTGTCGAATGAAAGAAAAATCTTTCGATCATAAAATTGCTTTAACGTACACAAATTGTGATCGAGTTTACTCGGCATCCCGAGCCATAAACTGGGCCATGTTTTTCATTCGTTGCTTGTTCAACGAATTATTTGTAATAAATATTATTAGTGGGAAGCAAAGAAGAAGAACAAGCAAAGTAAACAATCAAATAAGCAAAACAGAAAACCAAACAAAATTATTTCTAGTTTATTAAAACACATACATACAAGAAATTAAAAAGAAACAATTGGAACATCATTATAAAAATATTGTGTAGATCGTAAACGATAAAATTTATAAACTTTTCTACTCTTTTTACACGCTATTCATGTGAAATACAAAGTTCCGAAAAATATCATTTATTTTTATTACTTTGCGAGGATAGGTAGACAATTTATTAATTGGTTTACATACCTCTCCTTTGAGGACATACGGGTATCGGTACGATTTAGTGCTGGCGCCCATATTCGTTGTTTCTCCTGACATGGCAGACATGGCTCTAAACGTAGGCAAATGCATGATCGGTTCAATAGTGCTACTGCTAATCCATACATCAAGTTATGCAGCCTATGGTTAACCCATGGCAGCACCCCACCGGGCATAAGGTATCTGTTTGTTAAAACTTACCCCTCCATAAGCTTTTACAGGGGCGTGAACTTTTTTGCAATTGTGAGTTAGCTGCGATGCGGAGATTGAAAGTCGACGTCAACAATGTGGTTCG
>KK499894.1:0-50870 GCA_000688715.1 Glossina pallidipes
CAGCAAAATACTAAAGACAAACTTGCCGGACAAGGACCCTGACCAAGAATATATATATGCTTTATATGTTCTCTGACACCTATTTTTACTTGACCACAAACCGAAAGGCTTGCTCTGGTAGATATAAAAACGTTCCTAAAAAAATAAAGCCTTCATTTTTTAAACTGAATTTTAAGAGTTACTCGATATCGTAGGCTCTTCACTAAAGGCTATAATTGACGGGCATTTTGAAAACCCATTTCGCATCCATCCAATTTTTATAATTTGCCGCTCGCTCTAATGATATAGTCGCTGCAATATGATTCCATCGACAATTCGATGTAGTTGGCTTCTTCTTATTCACATTACATTAGGCAGTATTGTCTTCCTTTCTCCCTCCCCACATAACTTAAGTTTGAAAATCGAGAACGCTACGTTGTCTAATATTTCCCTGAAACCCATCAATAGTGAACGCTTTCAGCGAACATATAGTTTTATTTGAAAACCCTTAATCCATACAATATCAAACCCAAGCGTAAGCTGCATCTTTTCTAAAATTACTGGATGGCAAAATTTAAATAAAACTGCAAAGACCTGAACATCGCTCGTCTACTCGGTCAAGCCATGGGTAATGGCGAAAGAATTTCACAAAATGATATTAGATGATTCTTGACCGAAAGAGTGCTAGCTAGAAGACGCGATAGACATTCAGAAGACAACAGTGCGAGTTTATCTCAGTCGAGCAAATGAAATCAAATATTTACAAGTCCGGATAGATTCACATGCCCCCTAGTGGAAATCTTTTCTTTGAAAAACGATTCAATGGTAAATGGAGCTCGCTCAGCATTTTTCTCTATACGCAAGATGATGCCGAAGTAATTGAGCATCACTGGGCGTGCAAAGCATACGGAACTAAAATGGATTTTTGTTAAGAAACAAGAGTCGTTACGTCCAAAACTCTCCTTTGCCAAAAGGTGTGCGACTGGGCAGTCATACCACACATGCGTCTAAGCTTAATTTTATGTTTACATGTGTGAAAGGCAACTTATTAATATCTTTTCCAAACCATTTGTTCTTTAGAGAAAAGATTATACAAATCTGATGAAACAAATTCTACGGTAGACTATGTTAGTCTAAAATTTTCAACTTTTCCATCAACACACGCATCAGTAGTTTCTTTTTTGTTCCATTTCTTGGCTCTTGGGTACACTCTCCATATTTTCCATGAAAGGCTTTTTAAAGCAGTTATCAGCTATTTGATCTTATATCTCCAAGCATGTTACTCAAAGTATGCATAGCGTAGCTTCATAGTAAAAATTAAGTGAATTTCATACCCCAAAGCAAACCATTCCTCCGCTCATGGTAATTACAAAATGCTATTCAAAGAGAATAAAGACTTGATTTTATCGACTGAGTAAAACCATAAAAGTTCCGGACACGTCTTTGGCTTTCCCCGAAATATACATATGTTTCGGAGACATAACGTCGGTCTTAATGAATGCCTTTGTAAATTTTCTGTACAAATTTCGCTTTCAATTAATGTACGATACTCTCTACGATTGGTGAATCTGTGAGAAGGAAAGTAACTGCACACGATTTCTGGGAATTTCGGTACGAAATCACATATAGATCCAATATGAAAGCTATAGTTACGTCTTTTCTCTCCTTTCATATACAAATTAAGTTAAAATTAAGATTTTTTGCGGTAGTGATTATCAAAAATCATTTGCATTTCATTTTACTTTTAGCTTTTTTTCAATGTTCCACGCTTAAAAATGTATGCTTGTTTAAGAAAAAAAAAAAGAGACCAAAAACCAAAACGCACTAAGAAAATATTAATGCAAACACCACATAAATCGATTTTTATATTCCTTTTAATAATATAAACTTACTTTTTATCCACTTTTCTCTAAATTTGTTGTGCAATTTTTATACAAAAAAAAAAAAGAAAAAATCATGTCTTTTTAACTATACACACGCATACATATAGAATGCTAATATTCCTTTCAATATGTCAACACTAAACAACAAACTAAACTAACATAATGTTTACTTTTATGTTGTTGTTCACGAAACGCATGGTTGCTTTTTTTTTTCTTCTTTTCTCATATGCAGGTACCTCCTGAAACGAAAGCCGGTCTGGGTAATGGCGGTGGTAATCAGCAGTAAAAAAATTCTAGTTATATATGTATAGATATATATATACACAAACAATAGTAGGAAATAGAGCGGAATGCCACTATCAATAACATAATCAAATGAAAATCAAATTTTAAACAACAAAGTAAATTAAATTTTAAATCTAAATTCAAGTTTCAAATAGTTTCGCCATCAAAAAACCAATGGGAAATGAAAAGCATGTGTAACAAAAAAAAAGGCAACAAAAAGAAAAAATATGGTTGTGAATAACTAAGCAGCACCTAAAAGTATGCAACGCATTAATTAAACATTAAACCCCTAAAGAGTATTATGCGGGTCACAAATACCTAGTACGCGGAAAACCGGAAGATAATCGAAGGATGGCGGTATACTTTTTTTGTCAAAACGTTTGCAGCACCCAGAAAGAAACTTCAGTGACCCCATAAAGGATTGAATTCTGAATCGGTCTACGCGTGTCCTGTTGTTACAACACTCTCCCTGTTGCAAAAATTAAAATATGATCAAAAAGTTTTTGCAATGAAAATCGGCCTAAATCGGTCAAAAGACACGCCTACGTCACAAAATCAACTGAGGATATCTCTGTTTCGTGTTTTTATGCCCCTTACTCATAAATTATAACAAATAGAGTGATGAACATATCCACATATGTTCTGTGGTAAAAAATGAAAAAATCGGCCACGTCTGCCATACTTATGCTAGGGGCTATCGATAATTAGTTTTTTTTTTTACTTTTTTCCAATACAAAAGATTGCATTGCACCATAATTGAATGTAATTTTTCAACTCTTTTCGCTTGCCATAGAAATAATCGACGGAAATTTCAAATACGACGCATTAAAAGCATTAATGAGGAAAAGGAAAGTTTTTATGCAGGCAAATGCGGTTTGAATAAATTTATTGAACGATTTGATAGGAAGAAGAGGCGGAAAATTTCTTCCAGTTAACACGAGGAAATAAATTGATTGAAGTGTCATATATTATAGTAACATTTTTGTATTTCATAACAACAAGAAGTCTACTTCAAACAGAAATATGTAAGCTTTCCAACTGTTTTGTTATTGATGGCGTGTCAGGTAATTATTTATGACCATTTTCGCAGCTGACGTTCGATTGTTATTTGTTCTAGCTTTTCAGTTATCATTTACTAGTTAATATGCCCTCATTCTTTCATATTGACTTAAAGAAATAATAGTCCTGTATTCGTCTTATAGACATTTTCGTATGTCCGACATATTATTGCCCCTACTTTTATCAACTGTGGTGGCGTCATATGCGTAGTTGTGAGTTAAGAATGCCCTCACTCATTGGTGTTGGATGTCTAACTTTATTAACCATTAAATATTGATTGCCTCAAAAGGAAACAAAACTTAGTTGCCCAAAATGAAGACAATTCTCACTTGCCCAAAGTGGTTCTCAGTTAACCAGAAGGAAGACAATTCTTACTTGCCCAAAACAAGAGCGAATTTTAATTGCCTAAAACGAGGAGCAATTTTACTTGGCCAAGACATCTTACATACATTCGCAATCGCGCCGATACGTTCACGAGACTTCAGCAAGTATTCGATCTAAATTTCAAAACGATACGCGAAAGGACTCAATCTTTAGAATATATATAAATTTTAGAAATAAAATATATACAATTTATGGGGTCTCAGAGACACATATCTTTGTGTCGCAATTGTAATGACAAACTTAATATATTGACATCCTTTAACAAAGCTCGTAATAGAAGCAATTTTTGTAGCAAATATCGTGACGCTATACAATTTTCCGTAATGCAGGCATTGTTTGTTTTTCTTTAGCACAAACTGTTCCAAGTGAAGAGAAAATTATCACAAAAATACGAAACAAGTTTTATATCAGCTTTCGATTCGTTGCATATTAAAGAAAAAAAAAATACACTGAGTTGAATAAGCCTTTTTGCTGTGGGCTTAATTTGTGATATTAAACAACAACTATTTAGGGATATGAAGGAAACAATGGCATTGCTCCGTATGCGTTTTAAACGATAGAAGACTTTTACAAATCAAATTTCAAAGGAAAACTATGAGAGTAAATTCCTAATCAGAAAATATAAATTTGCTACAAATTAAAATTTCTCAGAGTATTAATAAGCAATTTAGACAAACGGATAGATTTGAATTCATTCGATCAAAAGAAGCTATTGAATTTTTTTCTCTTTTATATGAAACAAGCGAAGAAATTATAATTGGTCACAGGCCCACCGTCGAATACCGTACCTACACCATTTCCCTTCATACACTTACAGAGGGCAAAAAAATGCTCCAATTCAAACCATTTTCATTAGTGTTCGTTCTTGGGGGGAAACACGTGGGTGCGCGAAATTTCGTCCATTGTTGTCATAAATTGCGACCACAAGTATACATGGGCAGATATCAGACGCACAGGCGGACATATGGACAGACAGCTAAACAAGCTCAATGTCACTTTATTTTAGAACACACCATGCATAATTCCATGTTGAAAGAAACATTCATTCTTTCGACCTTTGCTACCGTTGTAAGGTATCGAGATGTTGATCAGATAAACTATGAGCCATCGGCTGAAATAAAAAAAGGCTTTGTTGCGTCTTTCCATATATAGCGAATCTCCTGCCTTTAAAGATCGGTTTTAGTTGGTAGCGTTCTCCAGTGACGCGTTTTATTGAGCTGAGTGCAGCTCTAAGTGCACGAAAACTATCTAATGCCACTAAATGTAAAATGGTAAACCATGTTTACCATTGTCGTCGATTTGAATGTTTCGCATGGCTTGCTTAATGGATTTTTGCTCTTCATGTTGTGGGAAAAATTGGCATTTTGCTTATTACTCATAAACTGCGGCTGATAAGCCTATAACGCTTGAACCAATACTCTATGGACGAAAAATGACAAAAATCTGCCATCTCTGCCCAAGGTTATAGTAAATAAAAATTTCTTTTTTTTTTATTAAAAGCTTTACAACGCGCAAAAGCAAGCTTCAAAAACTCCATAATGCATACACATTCCTGAGTATCATGTTGACCCTCTATTTATGCATGTCCGCCTGTTCGTCTGCCCATCTTTTTGTAGGTCTAACTATATATTACCGGGATGAGAATCCTCTCGTTCGCAAAAATGAAGATATCGCCTACAGGCAACTTGAAACTTGTCCCAAAGGGTCAAAGGACACACCCACAATGCAATAAAAACTGGGAACACAGGACAAAAATTTTTAGAATAAAAATTTCCACTTTCGTTCTAAGAAAATAGAAAATCTCAACCAGATTCGCACACTATTATAGAGTACGAAAATTAGTCTTTTCCGTTTACTTTAGTCCGTTTAAGCATACCGGTGGTGCATATAAAAGATTCAGTCACAGCCGTGCATAAGTTTCTTCCTTTTTAAATTTCCATTCATAAATATTTTTTGATAGAATTTTTATTTGTCTGCTCGATAAGCTTTTTCTTTTTGATAAGGAGTAACGACAATACTATTCAGTACGATGTGGCATTACTTACGATATTTCTTGAAACTTTACGAAAATGAATGAAGGAATTTACGATTAATGCTTTTGTATACAATACAAGCGAAATAACAAACGAAACAAACAAAGCAAATACTTTAGTTGTAAAAAACTCCGTAACGATCACTCTACAATTTTATATAGACAGAGTATATGCATACAACTATATATAGAGTATATGCATACAACTATATATATATGTGCATAGTATTGAACTTTATAGCTAACTACTACTACGTTCCATTCCGAGGTTGCAGACAGTATGTTACTATAACATAACATAATATGTTCTACGTTATAAGATAATATATATTTTAAAGTTTATATTGTGTACATACATACACATTTATATTATAACATAATAGTTCGCAACATTACAACGTCTATTGTGATTCAAATAACACCATTGTAGTCACGAGTGCTTTGCTTTTCTATTATATGATTTACAACTGGCGTTGGCTGTAGCTTATGCTAAAGTGCGATTTTTTTTTTTTTTTTGGTAAATGGTTTCTATTGTGGTAGTAATCAACAGGTGCGTATATATTTTCATAAATTATTTTGCAAAATTTTTAGCGACGAAAAACTCCATATGCACTTATCGTTCAGAGTTCGATAGAATTTTACAGCCAAGCAAAATTTTACTCCCTCAAAAAGCCGACATGGTTCTGATGTAACGGTTGAGGAGGATTGATTTATAATTGTAAAGATTGTAAAGTCTACTTGTAACGAATGTATATAATAAAAGGAAGGCAGCGTTTATTCCATTTAAAAAAAGAAATATTTACCGGAAAGATTCGTTTATAAGATTTATTAGCGGATGCAGCTTAACGTGTGCATGTAATAAAAATAATAAATTAAAATATTTATGAATCATAATTCTCTTGACCTTGCCAATATCTCGCTCTATACATTTCACCTATAGATCGATTTACGATTTTAATGCCATAACAATATATTTTATATGTAATTACTTTTGTAAAAGAAAATATTTATTTTTTATTATCCATTATTTATTTCAAAAATTTTATTTTTACATTAGATTTTTATGAGAGACAACAGCTTCTAAAAGATTCATTCGCACTATTGTGAATTACAATAGCACAAAACGTATACTACGGTCTAGTTATAAACAATGAATTTCACACAGCTCGGAGATGATAACATCCATAGCATAGACAATTGACATCACAACCGTTGTGTACCATAATTTCAACGACGGCGCAATTTTGAGAAAAAAAAGTTGTTAAGTGTTATTATTAAAAAGTTTGTGAAAGCCAACCAACGGTTGCATATTTTTAATAGTGGAAGTTAGCGTTGGCCACGTTTAAGTACTCTACACCGCCCTACAGTTATTCAATATAACGAACTTTCAAAATAAGGCATTATATGGAAGCATTCCCAATAAGGTTTACCCTCGATATAGAATATTTATCAAAATACCGAATACAAGAACACAAGATAGATAGATGAATAGATGGACAGACAAACTTAGATCCATTCAGAACGGCTCCCTTTTGTTGAACGGAGGATCCATCTCAAGTATCTTCTGGGTGTTATATACACCCGCACAAACATAACAAACCATTGTAGGACAAGCGATGTAGGATAACGTGAGATATAGTAACGTGAGATATATTAAGTTTTATTTTAATTGTTAAACGTAGCGCATTTACTATTACATACTATGCCATTAAAACGATTGTAAAAACTTGTCTAAAAATTCTGGCATTCTTTATGTTTGAGCTATTAAAGATTTGGAACAAGAAATAACGTGAAATACTCGCAAGAAATATGCAAAATAGTTTTCTTTTTAAATATTCACATTAAAAAAAAAAAACACATACACACACACAAACACAAATGATTATTGTTATTACTGTAAGTAACGATAATTTCTTGCAAAACTTAAGTGAGGTAAAAACATTCTGTTCGAATTTACATAAGAGCCTTATACAACACTCTTCAAAGAAGTAGTCACCGAATTACAACTTTTCAGCCTTAACATGGGTGACAACTGCAATAACTTTTATCCTAAATTGCTAGGTTCACCAGAAAATCAAAATTTTAGAAATGCACTTTAGTTTTATATCAATAGAATGAATGCCTTTACCAAATTTGATTAAAATATCGATGGGAACATTTGTATTTTTTCCTTAACTTTCTCTCTCTCTCTCTCTAACTTAAGTGAAAAATTATAAACAAATTCTTTCGGTTCCATTCATTTGGAATTTCAATGAGAAATATTGTAATGAATTCCTTTCAAGTGGACATTTAAAGAAAAAAATTTTTTTTTTCAAATGATTCTCTAATAAAAACCAATTTCAAAGCTTAAGATAACTAACTCTTGGTCGCCTCGACAAGCAATATAATTGCTTGCCAATTGCCATTGGCTAATACTGATAAAATTAATTGCACATTATAGCTTATGAGAATATAATGCAGTAAAAATATTGATGACCTTGAAAAATACCATTTCTCGAGGAACAAATCAATTTTATTAAAATAACCAAAGAGAGTAAAAATTCGGCAAATGTTTGCAATGCGTGGAATAATGCAAACTACGCTCTACGCATCCATCTATCTCTACGCAGATAATGGGAACCGATGAAGCCCTTTTCGGCGACGTACTGAAGTTCAGCTTAGAAATAAACTTGATGACGAATTTCTTCTTATCTTTTTATCAAATGAAATTAAAAAAATCAATTCATGGAAATTTCAAAGTTCAATTCCCATGTTAGACGAAGTTCTGTTAAATAGGCCCAAGAATTCGCTCATAATTCTCAATAAAACCAGATGTGTTGCCAAAGTTGATCAAAAATTGAAAATGCACACCATAAGCGATGCAGCCTTCATTTGCTGCAAATATATAAGAATTCGTCCAAAGTCTTGTTAAAATTCCTTCTTCTTACTGACTATTTCTTATGGACAAATCTTTAAATCACTTACTATATCGATCAAACGTTTGTATATCTGAAATAATCGTCGGAAATCTCATGAACTAATCAACATGTCTCTTACATGTGCGCCGTGAAAGATCAATCCCACGATGTTCGATGGCACACTTAATACCAGAATGCCTAATGAAGACACGTGTATGACACGTGTCGCTTTTCTGCTAGAAGCAAAGGTCATCGAAAGCCTTTGCTGCCCTTTGAGTCAAGCATCCGGTTGCAATGCAACTTCAACATCGAGGAAGCAAAAGCAAGCTTCTCGTGCACTATAGTTAAGTCTACCATAGCGTGGTGTTTTTATATTTCAACAATTCCCCTATAACGCACTGTTCATACAATCGCAGCAAAACAAATGGCATATATCTATGGCTGCATTTATTCGACTTGTTAAGTTGTTGTTATTGATATTTAGGGGTTATTTCAAATGTCGGGTATCAGAGAGCTTTCATGCACTACTTTCTTGGTCAGCATAGGATTTATTTTAATCATGTAATCGTCAATGTCTTCAAAAATTAAGATGAAAAGCAAAAATTTGATGACCAAGTTTTTGTTTTGAGTGTAATCCGTTCTTGAAAGTATATGTATAATAAAACCCTGGCAAGAATGTTTCCTAAGGCCAGACAAATAGTCGCAAAAAAGTTACTCTGACCGATCAATCCACGTAACCAGCATTAACGAACGACGATTGGAAGTTTTATATATTTTGACAGAAGCGAAGCCGGATCGGCCTGTTTATCTCTCAATTGTTTTCTTTTTTTTTTCTTTACATTTTCGAGTTATTCTAGTTTTATTATTACAAGTGATTTAGTCAGAGATATAAATAAATTTCAAGACAAAAGTCTTAAAGCATTAGCATCTAAGGCTATCGGCTTTATTGAAAGCTCTTTTGTAATATTTAAAAAGTTTCAGATTTAAAAAAAATATATATATATATAAATATCATTCTTCTTCTTCTTCTAATAAATACCATTATTTTTTATTAAGATCATGTTTATATTATAAGTTATCGTTTGCTTTTGTCAATATTTTTAAAAAAAAAAGTGTAATAAATTTTTTTAACAAAAACAACAAAACTTGGTTAAAAAATCTTTAAAGTTCAGCGTATTTCCTGCTATAATGGCTCTTAATTATTATGTTAGAGTAGAGAATATATATTTCATTATAGACTACTAAGGACCAATTACCAATTACTAGTACACGATCACAGAAATCTGTTGTAAAGAAAATCTTGCAAAACGAAAAAAACAAAAAATAAATAAAAGGACAAGAACACGAATATGTAACTTATTTAGAAGAAAATTTACCAAAGTTACAAATTATGCGATAAAAAAGAAAACAAAAATAATCAAGAAAAAAAAGAAGAAAACTAAATCAAAACTTCCCTTAAAAACTTTCTATAAATTTTACTGACAGCCTTAAATATTAGAGGTGCATAGATATATATATATATATCTATATATATATATATAAAATATTTTATGAACTATGTATATAAAATTAAGTTTTTTTTCCATTAGACTTTTATTAACTGAAGCAATAATTACACTTACATATATAGGACAAAAATCTTTTAAAAAAACTACCGTTTGTGATCCAAATAAAATGAAGATTTCTTCTCTTCCACGGAAAAAAACTATTTTTGAAATTTTAATTACGATTTAAAAATTAAATTAACTAAATAGCGAAATGTTAAAAACAAAGATATATTAGAGCATTTAAAGAGAAAACATAAGAAGAAGAAATTACATAAGTTATTATTTAAAACAAAAAAATTGTATTCGAAAAAATATGAAAATAAAGAAAAATATAAATTAAAAAAAAATAAAATTTGAATTTCTTTTTTTAAAAAAAAAAATAAAATTGGAATATTTCTTTTGTTTTTAATTTATTAAGTTAAAGAAGTTTAAAGTAACTGGGATTTTACAAAATACAGGAGTGCCTAAAAATATGCTATTAAATAAAAGGCTGTCACACAGAATATGCATCGATTGCTTTTCCTACACGATACTTGACTTGAAAGCATTTACTTTTATAAGATTATTAGGAAACACAAACGCGGTGTGCAAGCAGTAAAGATATGGAATGGATCAATTATAGGTTGATCACAAATACAGACGGAAAGACTGACAAGATTCGGTCAATTCAGAAAGTAATTCTGTATCGATTGGTATAATAAAAGGCAGGTCTACCTAAAGTTTTACTGGTTCTTGTATATACACGCAACACTGTACCACAAATGGCTTAGAGTATAAAAATAAATCTCGTTGATAAGTTACTGTTATTGGTTGATTTTCAGGTTACCTGAGTTAGACTCTTCTGATTCTACCTTCAATTCTGATTATGCCGAGGAGTTCGAGCTTGCATTTGAGCACTATTTCTATCAATTGAATCATATTTTAATAAGTTAAGTGAGTTGGTCTTCTGTAAGAGGACTATGTTACCTGTTCAACGGATTCCCTCGTTTATTATTCGGGAAGATGAATTATCATCCAATTATTCTCACTGCGTCGAACTTTCCAGCTGGAATGTCAAAATGAGTTTCTGTTTTTACCAGGAATCTTGGCACGCGATTTGTCTTTCTAGCCAACTACGTCAGACTTTGTAGTGCTCTAATGTGTCTTGAGGTATCAATTAACATGACATTGAAGGGAGTCTGTGTGCTATTTAATCTATACTTGACTTCGCTGTATCTGAGTGCTCCACTGTCAAATCCGACTTTACAAACGAACGTTCATCCGCTTTATTCTCCAACGAATTAAGGATAGTCTGCAATAACAGCAAAAGACCTTTAAAAAAACAAAAGAAAACTGTTCGATTTTGCAAGCAACAAATTTAATGCTGCGAGCAAATGTTTTTGTAATGTTTACATTAGTGAAATGATGTTAAGTCAAAGCGTAGAGCTGTTGTGTATCCTCATGCGTCGTAATGATTTTGCATCTGCGAGTCCCTGTAACACTTGTGTGCATTCATATACATATGCACTGAGCGACATCTTCTAAACAACTTTCACCGTGCAAACAGCGATATCGATGCTATCTATACCTAAAATTTCGCAAAAGTTAAAAGCGTCAAGTAAGTTTTATGAAGCAACCAAAAAAATTTATATATAATTTATTTATAATAGAAAAAGCGATTTTAAATTAAAATCCCTGACTGCTCCCCCTTGTTGCTGTTTCTATTGTTATCTTTATATATGAGACCTTTCTATTTGATTTTCAGTCAAGTCCACTTAGATTGGGTAGGCATTTATTTGTAAATTCTAAGCTATTTTTCTGAATTTGTAATTTATGTTTGACGCTCATAATTATTTAATTACTAACAGCATTGTAATAAATAATGAATGAGCATATCGCTAGGAGAATCAGCATTTGACTGTTTTCTTAATTGCTTTGTTATAAAATAAAGTAAGTATTCATGGTAATGTAATTAATTGTTTGCTTCGATTGAGAACAAATAAATCAATCAACACAAGTAAAAACATTATAAAAGGACACGACCCACCATTAAGTACCCTACACTATTTCACTTAATGCAGTTATACGTATAATGACTTTTCAAAATAAGGCATTATATTGGAACCGTCTTCAATAGCGTTTGTTCTTGGTCCAAAAAAAAAATGTCGGTAAACTAAATTTCTTCAAAATGTCTCCAAAATTGCGACCTGTAAGGTAAACATAAGAAGACAAGATAGATAGACGGACAGACCAGATTAGATCGATTCAGAAAGTGACATAATAAGAGGTAATTTAAATTGAAATCTTTGGATCAGATGAGCCAATTTTGGGAACCCCATGGCATATAACCATTCCTAAGGAATCTAAACCTCTGTATGGTGAAATTGCCTAATTTTCAATACTTCTTGATGAAAATTTGTTCATAATAAAAATTTGATATAGAAACTAACCTTAGCGAATTTAGACCACGTAAGTCTATTTTTATATCCCAGCCCATATAAGAATTCTAAGGAAAAATAAATCCGTAAAGGATTAATTTTTAATGTTTTATGATAAAATTTATTCCTTAGTAAATTAGCTATAGGGAATTTGGGTCACATAGGTCTATTTTCTAAAGCGCACCATAAGAGGAAGCCTTTTTATGGCGACAAAGTCGAATTTGTCGTTTCTTATAACGGAAGCAATTGAAAAATAATTAAAGCAAATTAAGTTTTCATAAATTTAGATCACGTTAATGTTTGAATATTCGCCAATGCGTGAAAATGATGCATTTACCAGAAGATAATGTATAATTTTTGATGTACTATTGAGAAAATAGATGAACGACTATTTAAAGCGAAGTGGTATAAGATATCTAATGGTCGGCCTTGCCCGACTATAGCATTATTACTTGCTTTTAGTTCATATTTGCAGCCGCCACCTTATGGACTGCAGAGGCCCTATAATTAATGATGCCCCGAGAGAGTGCCTCAGGTGTTTGCCATTTCTTAATATGTTTCAAAAACAAGTTTTAAGTTTTTCCAAAAATTAAATAGTAGTTAGTAGTAGTTAAATAGTACTATTTAGTAGCTGTCTCCAATGTTTATTTAGTGCTCTATTGCCTTTCCATCCATTCAAAAAGAGTTTGCCAAAAAAGGGGCTGCACCAGGACCTGTTTGACCTGAAAACACCGTAGCTGAACACATGTTCTGAAAATTGGTCGATGCTTTGTATTATGTTCTCTTTACATATACGACCACATAAAAAGAAAGCACACATATATTATATGTGAAGGGAATTACATTGAAGGGGATAGAGTATACATTGTCGTATAAATAAATGAATAACTAATTTTCGAGAAAAACGGCATTTCACTTTTTCTCGGAACATACCTCACACACACACACAGATACACAGATATGTACAATATACATATTTTTGATAGTAGAAGTTAATCTCTTTATTGAGTTTTTTATCTAACAAATCACAAGACGCGAGTACACCGAATAAATGCCACCTTCGAAAAGCGTAAGAAAAGTATATTTTTCCTCTTCCATATTGAACACATCCTAGGCCTCTTAATACACTTCTATACGATTCATATAATTTAGAATTTTTTCAAGCATGTCCTTCCACACTTTGTTGAAATTCTGCACCTCGCTTAAGCCAATTTACATGATATCCACTGCTTAAGTGAAGGGATCGATGCGCATTGAATATTTGATTATAGTTGTTTTTTCCCATACGGTGTATACATCAAAATGGCTAAATATGAATGCTTCTGTATATGCATATAAATATATTTAATGCCGTGTTATGTGTATTAGCGTTAATCACATTAGATTTGCAATCACTTTCGTTCATCCCCCATTTGTATGCAAGCGATTGTGTGCGTCGGAGTCGTGTCCGCAGAATGAAATACAACTATGATTTAATCATTGCCTTAACATGCGTAAAGCTAATCTATTTTTTATTGTTTATAATTGCCTGTCACTTACTTCGGCGAACACGATAATTCACTTAGTGCTCCTGTAGAACTTGACATTATCTACGAGATTTTCAAGGATGATTTTAATAATTTAACGTAAGAATGATTGAAAGTAAAGGTATAGCACAGTCTCTTTAGAGCAATAGGTTGATGACAGGACTACAGTCTATCATCTCACAATTTTCCTTTAATTGAATTTGCGCGCCAGAAAATCAATAAACACATATTACAATAGGAATCCTTGATTTAAATTTGAGTTGCAAGCGGTGATGATTACGGTCCAAGGGTTTGTTAATGTCATTGCCCAGATTGTGTCAACATATTGGCAGAATGGCTCTCCTTGTGCTCTTGAATTAACGGCTCAATTATCTACTACGTTAAACGTTGATGCGATTAATATGCGCTTACATTGGACGGTTACTTTTTCTATATATGCATATGTCTTTTGGCTGAGCGCAGCTTTTATTGCTTTACGAGAAACAGGATTTTCGCTGAAGACTTAAGTTTTCAGTTGAGCGATTGTCAGAATTCTTTACCAACGTAATTTTTCATTCCTGCCGCTACCGTTTTTCGCCCCACGAAAGAGCCCTGTTAAATACAATATCAGTTGGATTGGACTACTTTTTCGGCCGCTCTCCAAACAAAGGCTTATTTTGAAAAGTCATTGTATGAGAAAAAATTGCAATTTCAAAAACTCCTGAACGAAAGCTGGGGTAATAGTATTCAGACATTCCATATTGATGTGAAAACTAGGATCCAATGGTGCGAGTTTTTAAACCCCAGAATATATATGGATTTCTCATGAAACTGAGCCTTTATATCGAGACAATTTTTAGTTGTAGTTTTTCGTGACGAAAACATTTGAAAAATAATCAAATCCTTAACAAGTAAATTAACTTTGCTAAATATGGATTAGATCAGCTGACGTGTCGAGTAACCTTTCATATAAAGATTTTCGGGGAAAGTATGCCTTTACATAAAAATTATATACAATCATTGGTGTATTATTACGAAAACGAATGAACAACCGATGTAGAGTACGTTATGATCGGTCTTGCATTATTATTGTATTTTTAGTTGTTTTCATTATTTCTAGCATTTTCAGGTATCCTACGCATTAAGACTGCAAGTCAATGTCTGAATAAACTTTAAAAAACCTTAAGTTAAAGGTGGAAGGCTTCTACATATAAAAGACATGAAATGGACGCCCAAATTGTATGTAAGTATTTATTGTAGCTAAAAGCGAAAGGACATTCAATTCATTGTAATATTTATTGCACCCAACATCTGGGATGGTGGGCATCTACCCACCTTCTCTCCATTGACTCTGATCTACTAATCTGCTATTTCTAACGCTCGGAAATATTGGTCATCCATACGGTATTCTTGGACAGAATTGGTTCACTCCATCCGTTCGTACATCTTGTCTCTCGTTATTGAAAAGCCCATTATTTCGAAAATTGTTAAAGAAACCTGAACATTGATCTTTGACGTGCAACCAACAGATGGCAGGAGATTAATTTGCTTTCTGTAATAAGTATTCACCTAAAGAAGAATACAAATATTCACCGGAAATGTCTGAAAGTTCACATAATCAGCAAAGTACTTTGATACTCTCTTTTTTCTTTTTTTTTTTTATAACAAATCAATCTAGAGATGTCCCGTATAGGTGTAACACGCCGATAGTCAGAAAGAAGTGGGGAAACACAATTACGGAACGGCCATAATCTGGAAGGTGTGTGCTCAATCGGTGTAGCTATGGCTAAAGTAGCCAAGTCTACCACACTGGGAACTGAGAATTGCTGTGGGGCGGAAAGTTTAAAAAGCTCAAGAATATTCATCATTAAAACGGTAAAATTAAAGACACATTCACGATGCTTCACCTGAAGGGCAAGTTAGCTACTGACAAAAAGATTAACAACAATTCACAAAACGATACGCGGGCAAGAAGGAATTAGACTGAAAATGTCGTAATGAAATTTGGTATTAACGGACTTTCTTCCAAAAGGGTATATAAGCTCTGAGATATACACTTCTGAGGTTTACAAATAGAACAATTCCAGTACACATCCAACTTTCTGTAGTGTGAGCTTACAACAAACATATATACAAATTCGCAAATGTATGTGTCACTTTTCGATATTCCTGACAATTGTCGACATGGATTGTTACATTTTACGAATCGCGTATAATTTCTGTGACGGATATTAAACGACTTTTCTATTTCTTTGAAAAGATATCTGCAGGAGAGCTTTGAAAAAAGAAGGCAAATTACAAATACATATAAGTGATATTGTGACAACATGTGTTCAAATTCTCATAAGCTATTGCGAACCCATCGCAGCACTAACCGCAAAATGTACGTGAACAAGTAAATAAACTTGTACTCAGTCGTCTGAAATCAAAATAAAATTTTCTACTTTACCTACATAAACCGCAGGTGCGTGAGATTTTTATTGAAAAATTTTATATGCTTCTCGGAGAATGCCTGGGAAAAACGGGAATTTATACTGTAAAGGACTTCTTGCAAAAAATATAGCAGTGCCAGCCATTATTCCGATTCGTTGCACGTAAAGTACGTTAAAATTTGTTTGGTCAAGAGAAGCAGAATATTTTCGGTCGTCACTGTATTCACTTACATTCAATTAATTGAATTCTTTTTATTTTTTAAATTACAATCATTAAAATCAATATGAAATAATACACGTCACCGCATTTATGTATATTAGTATTTATGATAATAATTTATTTATGTCAAACACTTGATGGAAAATCGAAAAATAATAAACAGTAGTTGAAAAATAACCAAGAGACGGTCTCAATTATGCGGTTTACATTTTCACGAAGAGTGTCTTTAAAAATCCAAAAGGAAACAGTTACGCAATGAAAGTGTGCGGTGATAAAAGATTATAAAATCGTGTATAAAACGGTTATATTACTTTTTAAAAAAATGCACAAATTTTTTTATTCTAACGCATAACTGAACTGGAACGGTTTAAGTTTAAAACTAAAGCAAGGCTAAAGTACATTGTAGTTCTTCGCAAATATATTCTCCTACCACCAGCCAAGAAGGAATGTAATAATTCTCTACTATCCTTTGCAACATTAAAAAGGACACAGAGATTTTATAAAATCGGTATGTTTTTGAATAGTATCAAATTATCTGAGCCGATTTGAAATGAAATCGCTGAAAAAAGCGAGAGCACGTGATATTTGGCGCAAATATTCACTTAACAAGCGCAACAAATTTGAAAGAATAAAAAAAGTTAACGTTTTTATTGCGTTTGCCTATTTTGAATAACGGTTTCAATTTCAGTTGAATAATCAAAAGAAGCTCAGGATAGAAAACAGATTCAAATTGCCAGAGTTAACTAAATATTTTTTTAAATATAATTGAAGTGAATCAATAGAAATGAAAGTTTAAAGATTTTTGTATCACCATTTTTTTTAATACATATTTACTAAAATATCCCTTTCATTTTTTTTTTTTTTGTGGCTGCAACCTAGGAGCTGTTGATTCTTGCACTATGTAGAATACTCTCTCTATCTATTTTATTTTTCTTAATTAAAATGAAGTTCGAAATGATATAATTTCAATTGAACACTGAACATTATAACATTTTTCAATTGACTTCTACAAAAGTCCCAAAAAGAAAAAGTACTTTCGTGTAAAAAAAAGTACTTCATGAGAACCCTACTTTTATCAGCCCTGTGTATTATTGAATTACTAAACACAGTATTCTGTAAATAACATCACGAACGTGCTACTTTCTGTTAAATAACATCACGAACGTGCTGCTTTCTGTTAAATAACATCACGAACGTCCTACTTTCTGTTAAATAACATCACGAACGTGCCGCTTTCTGTTAAATAACATCACGAACGTGCCGCTTTCTGTTAAATGGCAGCACCAACGTCTTGCATTCTGTTAAATAGCAGAATTCTGTTTAAAAAGAGCCAACCCACGGATTTAGTAGAAAAAAACCGTTATTTTAAAAGTTTTCAGGTTTATTCTTTTTTCTCTTTCCTTTTAAAAACATTAAAAAAATACGATGATAATGAATAAATGAAATATTTCTTGCATTTATTAAAAAAAAAACAAATGATTCGCTAGAAAAATTTTATATAAATGAATATAAATAGTAATAAATAATAATAATAATACCCAGTGAATTATTACAAAAGTGTAAATGCATATAAATGTATTTGTATATATCTAGGTCTAGGTATCTATGTATGCAAAGTGCTGCTAACTTTCACATAAAAACAAAGAAAGAAAATTAAACCTTAGTAAATGAACAAAGTTAGTGTAGATCGCAACCGCTTTATTTTATAAGAAATTCGTTAATACCATCAGAATTCTTATCGGTGTGGCAACCTTTGCAAATATTAGCTGTGAGTACGAAACATGAGTTTTACGTTCTACAAAAAAACATAACAAAAAATCAGCAGTCATTTCATATTTTGTAGAAGCAGCAGCTTGAAGAAAAATACTGTAAGAAAACTATAAACTGTGGCATTGATATCGGCATCACTGGCGTAAAATAAAAGAAGTTTGTTTTGTGGAAAAGTGCTCAGTTTTCATCAAATTTTCACAGAAAGTACTCAAAAACTTGAGACGATAACATTTTGAAAAGGAAAACTGACAGGATTTCCTTTATCTTATAGCGTGAAAAAATCGAAAAATTAAAGTCAAACTTTAACATTAGCGGCGCGTGAGAAGTGACAGCTGCTGACATTCGAGTTTTTGCGTGTATTTGTTTGTGTGGGAAATTGTTTTTGTATACTGTTTGGCTGATTAGAGCTGTGACTTGTTTGTGTTTTATTGTTTTCTTTTTTTTTTCGTGACCA
Organism: Glossina pallidipes; assembly: GCA_000688715.1. NCBI lineage: Eukaryota > Metazoa > Arthropoda > Insecta > Diptera > Glossinidae > Glossina > Glossina pallidipes. The sequence goes on from KK499894.1 coordinate 18,865, forward strand.
TCTATAGCGGGAATCTGCAAAGGATAAAAAGTGAAAAACTCGAAATATCCCCGATAAATAATCAAATGAAAAGTGCCAATTTTTTTTTCAATTTACTTTTAATATCAGTTTTTGTACCCAGTATTATTGAAAACCATCACTAAATAAAATGAAAGATACGCCAATTACCCGACAAGGAGTTCCAACTTACGCTTGTGTTTAACAGAATGTGTAACTAAATGCAGTGTTATAATCGTGACGGCTATTCCACGCAATGTCAGGATACTTCGTTGTCCACACTAAGTGATCCTACGAATACACAGCATTTAGCCCTTAATGCATTTGATAGCGGTAGCACTGCCTCCGTGGAAGCCAACTTAGTTCCATACAACGCATTAAACGGTTTACAACAATCGCATCAACATTCAGAACATTCCCCAGCTAATAATAGTAGCGGCAATAATAGCAAGAACAACTGTGATAGTTTTAATACGCTAACGTCTCCATCCTCTTCGGCAAATTCTCCTTTCAATACGTTAGTCCTCAGTCAAATGCCACATTTCGGTTTAGGTGGTGGTGGACCAGGGATGTCCAACAATGCTTACGGTCAAACGCCACCTAGTCCGCCATTGCATCATGCCGGCGCTGGCGGCAATGGTGGTTTAATGCCCCCGAGCCCTCCACACCAACAACACCACCAACAACAACATCATCAACATTTAGCTATGATTCCGCGAGGTATACCGGGTGGCGGAGGCAATGGTCCTATAATGTCAACAGGTTTGAACAGCTCCGTCAGTAACGTGACAGCGACCGCTTCAACGTTCCGTTCACATATTGCAGATAAAAAGCTTACCAGAGAAGCTATGGAACATTACATGAGAGAACGCAATGACATGGTCATTGTGATCTTGCATGCGAAGGTAAGCTTTCTCAAAACAAAATATATATATATACATATATATGCAAGTGGCAAGTGATTGGCTATCGATTTAACAAAGTACAACCCAGCTGGACTAGAAAGACGATATCAATTTTGTCAATTAACGGATCATTTTATATGTGGATATAGAATAAGATTAACGTATCTGTATTTAATTTTTGAAACGCATCAGTGGGATTTGTACAAAGCGTAATATGTACATTCCATCTTGTTGATGTTAAGATGTAGAGGTATAAGGATCCATATGAAGATCCACTACCACGATCAATGACGGGTATATTTATTTTCTCAAAACGTTTGCAACGTCGAGCAAGAAGCATCTGAGAGTGCTCAAAGTATATATATTCTTGATAAGCATCAAATTCTAAATCTATTTAAGCATGTCCCTCTGTCCGTTTGTGTGCCCGTCCGTCCGTGAGACATTCTTCAGGCCGCTATCGGCGTCAAATTTTGCAGAAACGTTGAAAGTTCTTGTACGTAGCTTGTTACTGAAAATGGGCCAAATCGGCCGAAGGACACGCCCACACGTCCTCTGTTTTTCAAAACGAAAAAAGTTTTTTTTGTTCACTACTCATAAACTACAGCAGATAAATGTACAAAAATTTGAACGCATATTCTATGGGCGGCACTATAGCTGTCTCTTATACACATCTAGATGTGTATAAGAGACAGATATTATAGAGCCTAAAAATTTACTTCTTTTACTTTTTTGCCGTCTTTAAGAACAACGGTGATTGAGATAAAAGATTCGGTAGCGACCGAATATAATTTTCTTACTTGTTTCGCATTCTTGATGAAAATGCCTTTCTGTAAAGAACAAATTCTTTAAGTCTATTGTTCATCAAAGAAAATATAAAAATTTTTGCAAATAGTAGTTAGTACCCGCTCGCCAACTAAATGGACATTCAAAAATGAATTTGAACTAACTACTACGTGTAAAAGATCATTTTTTAAACTTTGATACTTTTCAGCTGAATTAATTGTTGAGTTGAATCGCGTAAAAGCGTATAAGCCAATTTTCCAACTTTTCCGACTTTGGAGTTTTTTAAACGATTAGCAAAATGACTAAATCACGGCACAATAAACAAGAATATAATTAAATGCATGCAAATATGTAAATATGCTTGTGTTTATGCAACTTCTAATGAATGGAATTGCGTGGAATTTAGTACCAGGACACTAAACTTGCCGAGTTTCTCAATATGACGGAGCACAGGACTTAGCCTTTTTTCCGGATAATTGTACCCTACACCACCTGCTGTGCTGTTGGTTACAAATATTATGCAAATTTCATCATAATAGCTCGAGTGTTGTATAGTCGCTTTCGTCAAAAGTGTACTCTACCGCAGAGAGAGATTATAATTATGTATTCGCGACCGCTGATTTTACTTGGCTAAGTTGAATTTGGAGACACATTTTGTTATAAGGTTATATGAAGTTTGGTTGGATGTGCACAACATTTAGAAGGACTTGAAATTGTCCTCTTTTTTATTTTACCGAGACAAGCTTAAGTTGACTTAGAAAGTGATTTGCAATCGATCTAAGAGACAAGCCTAGGCCGACCTAAAAAGTGATTTTCAATCGATCTAAGCTTGTCGGTCCGTCTGATGTCTGATCATGTATTTATGTGCTCAGTGTACAGTTTGCAGCTCTTGAGATATTTCGATGAAAGCTAGATCTGTTTGATTTACGGGCGAATATTATTGAAAAGTTTCGCGTGGGATCACTTTTTCGACAACCTCCAATTTAACGCCATATTTTGAAAGGTTGTGTTGATCGCGTTTCTGAAAGCGACAAAGCTCAGGAGACCCTGACATGTTTCGACTCAAAGAAGAACACTATTAAAAGTAGTTCGGATCGGACTACTTTTTAGACAACTTTCAATATAACGCGTTATTGCAAAAAGTCATTATAGGTTCATGTTGGCCCGTGGCTGGCTATTATTTTCACTTGTTTTAGATGGGAATATCAGATTCTGTACGTCTATAAGCAAGCGATTTTTGTAATTGTGAGTAAAGGGTTATCGTATATATATTAAGGAGTATTGCCTTTTCACTTATCAGGCCAAAATTCCGGATAAGCCCTCCGAAAATCTTTGCAACATTTTTTTAACGCCCGCATAAAATGGAGCCAATCGTCCTTTTGATATCGTCTTAGAAAAGATACTCAGACTTGCTTACGATATAAAGGAAAAAAATTCAAATATCACTAATGCAATAGTGGTGCTCACAGCAGACATCCTAATCGGCAGTTTAATCATATGGTCATCCATGACCTTAACTTGTGCGCCCTTACAATCTAACTTAGCATGTGTATTGCATGTAAGAGTAATAATGGATGATGGAGATTTATTCACCTTTTTTTTTCGTGTTGTTACGTAAGTGAACCGCGCGGAGTTTTGCGTTAAAACTAACATGTGTGCTGTAATTTTATGGAAGTGTCGAATCAAATTCCAGGGCGTGTACATCAATTATATATTAAACAGATATACCGAGAATAAAAATCTTTCTTTTCGAAGTTTTTTTGCAAAGTGATTGATCCAGTCCCTGTTGAGGCAAATCAAATCAGAGATTCAATAGGTTTCGATTGGCATTTATATTCGAACGTACTTAGAACATAATGTAACAGTGTAACGGTTTCAAGAGACTTATGGAATGTTGCTATGTATGATGAACAAGCTTAACTTTCCTTCCTATTTTATGAAATTGTTTAAAAAAAGTCCACATGGAGGAGTGTACGAATTTGTAAAAATTCGTTACGGAATAATACTGAATAGTCAGTCAGTCTTTTACTCGTATAGATCTAGCAAACATAAGGAAAGTAACAAAATTTATGTATTCTCCCTTTAGCAATGATGATAAAGGGAGTTTCGCTTTGGCAAGAGTCTGAGATTAGCATCTAAATATAGTGTGAATTGGTTTGCATGATACTTTCCACATAATATCTCGTAAAAATATTTTGGTTTCAATAATAATAGAAAACTCAAGTAAAGAATCTTACCTTTATAAAGTCACACGTTGTGCCGTCAAGTGTAACACAATACCACCAAAAACCAACTCTAACAGCAGACTCACAGTCACTTATTAAAACCGTCTTTAGCAAATGAACACGAATACCAGACCAACCAACATTCTTACGATTTGATTTAATAACATTTTCTTATATATATTTATGTACATATATATATATATATATATATATATATATATTTTAACCACAACAAATGCATTTTATGTGACAATAATCAAAATAATTGATGGCAGGAAGGTAACAACTGCTTCAAAAACAAAAAGCAAAACAAAAAAAAAATCAATAAAACTATTAGAATTTATTATTATTATGAATTTAATTGTACTTTAATTAAAATTAAAAAAAAAAAAAAAATTGCACTTGTGCCACACGCACACACACATTTACACACGCTTTCAAGGCATCAGTCAGTCAGTCTGTAGAGAACTTATTAAGCGAAAGCATTCAGGTGTGAAGGATGTGAGACACTCGACAATGGACACTTTGGGTTTGTCCTTTAGTTTGGCTTTGTCAGTGTTATAAATTGCGGCAGTGGTTGTTGCTTTTGTTGCTGTTATAATTCTTACGTGTGTAAATGACTTTAGGCCGCAACTTCTTGGTATTTCTTTTTATTTTGTAGGGTTTTTTCTTTTTTTTTTTTTTTGGTGGTTTTGCATAATTTCGCATAGCAAATAGCTAGAATTTTATTGTCAAGTATTTGTCGTTTGGGACGGCATTTGGTGCACAACTTGCGGGCAATAAAGGAAAAATTAGCATTTTTTAAATTTCTATGCAAATTAAAAAGGCAACTATTTTTTGACTGAGAATATGTTTAAGAAAAAAAAAAAAAAGCCGTTAGAAGAAAAAGTAGTTGAAAAAATTTTGAATTACATTTTTAATTTAAAAGTATCTTCTAATAGTAAAAAGTAAAGATAACTCGATATCTTCTTTTCTCTCTCTCTCTCTCTCTCTCTCTTTCTCTCCTTCTCTCTCTCTCTTTTAGGTGGCTCAAAAATCGTACGGAAATGAGAAACGGTTTTTTTGTCCTCCACCTTGCATTTATTTATTCGGCTCGGGTTGGCGTCGCCGTTATGAGGAAATGTTGCAAAAGGGCGAAGGAGAACAAGGCGCCCAATTGTGTGCGTTCATAGGCATAGGAAGTGCCGATCAAGATATGCAACAATTAGATTTGAATGGCAAACAATATTGCGCTGCCAAGACTTTATTCATTTCGGACTCAGATAAGCGAAAACATTTTATGTTATCGGTAAAAATGTTTTATGGTAACGGTCACGATATTGGAGTTTTCAATTCAAAACGTATTAAAGTGATTTCGAAACCTTCGAAAAAGAAACAGTCATTAAAAAATGCTGACTTATGTATAGCTAGCCGTACAAATGTGGCTTTATTTAATCGTTTACGCTCACAAACGGTGTCCACACGTTACCTGCATGTTGAAAATGGTCATTTTCATGCGTCTTCGACGCAATGGGGAGCCTTTACCATTCATTTACTGGACGATAATGAATCAGAATCGGAAGATTTTAATGTCCGTGAAGGTTATATACATTATGGTGCCACAGTAAAATTGGTGTGTTCTGTAACTGGTATGGCTTTGCCACGTCTAATAATACGCAAAGTGGATAAACAAATGGCTTTGCTAGAGGCAGACGATCCCGTTTCCCAATTGCATAAGTGTGCCTTTTATATGAAGGATACCGATCGAATGTATTTGTGTTTATCACAGGAAAAAATAATACAATTCCAAGCGACACCCTGCCCTAAAGAGCCCAATAAGGAAATGATTAACGACGGAGCCTGTTGGACAATCATTTCAACGGATAAGGCGGAATATCAATTTTTCGAAGGAATGGGTCCCGTCTCGTAAGTGTATTCGACGGGACAATGAAGGCAATTTTGTTTTTACATGCACCCTCTTTTTAGTTCACCCGTCACACCAGTACCTATAGTTAATTCATTAAATTTGAATGGTGGTGGAGATGTGGCCATGTTGGAGTTAAGTGGTGACAATTTTACTCCTCATTTGCAGGTATGGTTCGGCGATGTGGAAGCCGAAACTATGTATCGCTGTACAGAAGTTCTCCTGTGTGTGGTCCCTGAGATATCACAGTTTAGGGGGGAATGGTTATGGGTATGACATGACCATTTAGCTTATACATAGAGTTTTTTTTAATTTTGTGTTTTTCTATTTCACATATTTTCTTTAGGTGCGCCAACCCACCCAAGTGCCCATATCGTTGGTACGTAATGACGGCATTATTTACGCTACAGGGCTAACGTTCACTTATACACCTGAACCGGGACCAAGAACGCACTGTACCCAGACCGAAGAAGTAATGCGGGGATCTCGTCATAATAATAATAACATTACCGGCATGAATAATAATAATGTGAGCAGTGCTCATTCTCCCAGTGATAGTAGTGGAACGGCGGGTCTCAATAACAATCACCTGCAACAGCAGCAACAGCAACAAGCGCTGCCCTCAATGTCAGAAGTGCAATGGAATGCTCATGCAGGAGGTTTATCCTGAGTGCTAGCCAGCTTTTTTTGTTGGCATTTGAAATTGTTAGTTTTTTAACCCTTCCTCCTGCTTTTTCTTTTCATTTTGGAACTAAGTATTTATATTAATTTTAATGTTTAGTAATAATTTTCTTTCGAATTTTTCTCCTTTAGAAACCAGTCTCTTGTCACTTTTTATAAAAAGAAAAAAAAAACAAATTATTAAAAAACGAATCTTTTTTTTTTTCTAGTATTTTCTGCTGCATGTATATAAAAGTGTTATTTACAACTTTTTCGTAATGACACCAAATAAAAGCTCATTTTTATATGTATATATCAATTTTATATATGTTTGTATACATATTGATTATTGCAACCTTTTTACTATACTATGATCATTAAAGAAAACTGTTGACATAAACCACGTGTAACCTAAAATTTGGGTATTATTAAGACTATTGTACATATACATATGGTTATGTACGTATACAAGTAAAAATTTTATATACTACGTCGCATATATAAATTCGATAAGAAATTTTTATACTCCTGAACACTTACCAGAAACTTATCAATGATGTATAAAGAGTGAAAAAAGAAAAACAAAAAGACAGAACACAACAAATTTATATCAGCTCTTATCATGTGTATTATTTTATCCTAATTCTTTACTCTTTAATTTAATACATAAACACGCATATGTACATTTTAAGAGAATAAAAGTGAGAATAAAATATTTTCTAGATAATGTATGAAATATAATTACTTTCCATATATTTATGAAGAAACGTTCATTCAGCAACTGTAAGTTTACTAGGTATTGATAACAAGTGTCTAGACTTATATGTTATAATACCTATGAACGGAACATGAGGGATATATTCATTTTGTCAAAACGCCTGTAATGCAAAGAAAACAGCTTCAAAGACTCTTACAAAGTGTATACGGTCTTGATCAGCATCAAATTTGTAGATATCCTCCTGGCTACAAAAACGAAGCTCTGCCAAATGCCGTAAACTTTGGAAGTTCTTGCACGCATGTTAGTATTGAAAACAGGCCAAATTGGTCGACGGACACGCCTATAGTACTACATTATCTGAGAACACCTCAGATTTGTTTTTCAAAGCGAGTAGAACATTAATTTCTTGCTCATTGCTCATAAACTGTTCATAACGCAAATATATCTACGTATAGCGTATATTTTATGAGCGAGGTTGTAGTACGTGTACAAAAATAGGAAAAATTGACCACGCCTACTCAATATGATAGTGTAGAAAAGCTTAATTTATTTTCAATGCTTTTATGATGCCCCGAACCAAGCTTCAAAAATCTCAAAATATATGTATTCTTAACCAGTGTCAGCTTTGGAGTGCATCTAAATATGCCCATCGGCTTATCCGTTCATCCGTTTGTCTGCCCAACTTCTTCTCCTCCCACAAAGTTGCAAACGAATATGAAAATTACCTAAACGTGTCAAGGGATACGCCAACAGCGCCCACAAGTCCATTTAACAAGAACTGTGAACAACTTTGTTTCCCGTGTTTTTAGCTTCTTACGCATAAAGTATAACACATACTCTATATAAATTTATCATTTTATTCTGAAAATCGAAAAAATTAGCCACGCCCAATCATTATTATAGATTATGAAAACTTAGCTCTTTTCCCTTGGGTTGATGATAATCGGTATAAAAAATTCGCTCACGACAAAAGATAATTTTGTTATTTGTTGGTATAAATTGGAAGGATAACATAAAGATATTATACGAAAAATTTACACCGTCCGCCAAGCATAAATTTCGAATTTAATGGCATCCTCTGATCTACTTTTCTCGTACTGCAGCACTGGAAGAATTAAATCACTAACTTGCAATTCATGGCAATCTTCTCTCGATCAGTGCTTTAGGTTTGTTCGCTTGGCTTTTGCCTGGGCGCTGCTGGTTGTAAAAAACCGTTTTCGACTTTAAATATGATCATAATGTAACTTTGAAACTGAAAGCTAAACCAAATGATTCTTACAGATAAGAAACTATACCGTAGCACTAGTAACCTGCTTTAGGCTGAAAGCCATTATATTATGATATATAAGAAAAAATTCGTAGCTTTAAAGCTTCCGTTTAAGGTGGTCAAAACTTCCGCGGCTTAAGCGACTATGTTCCCCCATATAAAAAAGTTTTTCCTTGCCATCCTCCTTCCCTGGATAAAAAAATTTAAACCCGTAAGCAAATTTGAGTATCTGCTTTTAGAAGCGAAGCTCTGATAGAATGAAAATCTAATGCAGCCGCTCAAACATCACGTTTCAAATGATCCGTAGAAAGTTTTGAAGTGAACTTTTTTGCCATCTACTAAAGGGCAATATTTAGAAGTTTTTTTGATGCATATTTTTATCTCCGATCGTCTATGACGTTTTTTCAGCTTTCGTCTAAGCATATGCAGCAGCATAGGTAACCAAGAAGGTACGTTTGCAAGAAGGATTGCAAGATGTTCGTGACAAGGGTGGATAATAATAAGGTAATAAATAAAGAAAAAGAAGAAATATAAAAAAATAAAAAAATTTTCAAAAATCAAGTGTGGTAGAGTTTTCAATAAAGCCGATAGCCTTTGATGCTAGCGTTTTAAGACTTTGGATTTAGAACTTTTTCTCTAACTAAATTAATTAGAAAAAAGAATTTGAATTTACTACAAAATTTAATTTAGATTCCAAAGTAATTGATTACTTATGGGTATACCTCTTATAAATCGTCTTTCCAGAATGTGGAACATGGGGATTTTTTACGACTTGGATAAACATCGAACATGATCGACGTCAATAATGACTGGCCTAGATTGAAGTGGACAGGAGATCATCTTGTGGTCGAAGTTTTTGACAATCACTTTTAGTCTAGACCTAAACTTGGAACATAAGCATTTTTCGAGAAACACAGAGCATATGGTCAAGTTCAAAATATGCTTAAATTCCACATGCACCTTGAATTGCGATAAATGTTTTTTTACAATGATGCACATTATATTATTACTGGTTATGCCCTACGTCATTTGTCGTACAAGATGTATAAAATTTGGTCGGATGGACACAACACCCAGAAAGACTTGAGATAGACCCACTTCTTATTGTACCGATCGACTCAGGAAGGAATTCTAAACTTGTCTTTCGGTCTGTCCATCTTGTCCGTTTGTGAGGAAGAGAGTACTTTCTGAAATAGGACTTGCGTTCTTAATTTTTCTTTTTAAGGTTTTTTCTTATAACCTTTGGAAATTTGAATGGGTAAGTGTAGATGTGGCTCGACATGTAGCTTATTGCAGTAATAGCCATTCAGGTTTCTTTTAATCCGAAACGATTGCTTGCTTTTTGAATTTAAATCTCTGAGTGTAAGAAGCGAGAATTTGGCGTTAAGTTTATTAGTCTAGACAAGTCTTTTATATCGTAATTATTAAGTCAACTGAGACTAACAGATAACAACCACAGAGAGAGAGGAGTGATCGGCTAACAAATGCGTAATCATATGCCCTATGAACATATCATGCTCAAGCATGCGTTAATACATTTTCTCTGCAGAAGATAAAAACAAAAGACTTAAGTCAAAAACTTCGTATAAACAAAAGTCAATTCCCATGAAGATTTGCACGTAAAGGCCTGCCCACCTAAATGAAATTGACCTGTAAGCAAGTTTCTTCAGTTCCAAAGCGTGCAAAAACACAATTTTTACTTGTTTTTGATGCAAATTATTAATTAAGAAAAAAGAAAATATGGCCGACGTTTTACTATTACTAACGCAATCGTTTTCATTGTCGATGTTATTGTTATATATATGCATACATATAGTATTTAGATGTTTTTCTGTTTTTTTTTTTTTTCTTTTTTTCCTGAAAACACTGCATTTTGCAATCTCATTCCCACGCGTACTATGTGTTTGTGATTTCTTTATTTATTTATTTTTGATTGTTTTATTTCTGCTAATTCATTTTATATTCACCTCATAATTTAGCGTGTGAAAAACTCGGGTAGCCCAAGAGTCTAAATTGTTTATTATAAAGATTTTTTCTTATTCAAGTTAATTAACTAACCAACCACCACCACTACCACTACAACCGAACGGAATTATTTCCACTATGCTAGAGACACTTCATAAAATGCAAAAGAAAAAGATTTGCAGTACGAAGAAGAAGAAGACCAAGAGAGAGATAATATCGCGTGTTACAAGTTAAAAGAAAATTGTATTTAAAGGGGAATATCTTAGCGAAGGAATACCTAAGGAATTTCTTATAAGATGCAAGTGTAAAGAATCGAGGGTTGCGGTAACTACTTTTCGTTTTGTCAGTTTTTGAACTTGCTTTAGATTATATGTAGCAGTCTCTCATTAGAATTTTTAATTTATGAACATAAATAAGAAAATAATTTCCCACACATTAATTTAGTGGTGGAATTACAAATATATACTTTGATTAATAGTTATAGTACAAGGACAACAACCGCGATGGGAATTTTCATTTCACAAGTAAAGCAAAAGAAGGTGTATAAATAGTGAAGTCAAGTTTTATGGTCTATTAAGAAAATTGTTGTTGTTAGTGGTGTGTTTTTGTTTTCTTACAAGATTTTTAAGTATATATCTGAAAAACAGTGGGGAGTAGTTTTAAGAATATTCTTAAAAATATAATAAAACTTTTTTTCTATACATTTTTCTATTCTATCTGCCGAAAGCAGATAGACGAGTTCGCTAAAGACTTTCCTTATATAAGATTTCACAAAATAAGTCTCTGGTTTAAGTTGCTGTTTTTCTTTTTTGTTTTGCAACTTTGTCATTCAAATGCCAGACAATATTCTCTATTAATCCTTTATCTCTTTTTAAGAGATATATCCGTGTTGCATATATAAGATATACATATATTTGCATATACACATTGTACATATAGACCGAAGTTATGTCCATTAGTCAGAGGGAATTAACGCATTTTATATAAAAATATCAAAACAACTGTGCGTGGGTCGTTTGACTATTTTTATTTTCAAATCCATCTATTAGGTTTTCCCCATAAATATTTTCACTAAGTGACTATTATTACCAACTAGAATTTTTATTTTGCGGATATATTAAGTTTGTGCGGATGCATATAATTTCCCGAAAGACTTTAAATACATCGACCTAATTAATTATGCTAAACGATTATGAAAAACTTTGTGGAACAATTGAAGTATGTCTGTCCCGCTGCCCACCTCATATCTGTCAATGTGCTTGTGTTTTGAAGCTACAGGTCGAAATTTTCGAGACATTTTCATTGCTGCGATGTAAGAAGAATCTCTTTATACGAAAAGAATTTGCAAATTTGTAAAACTCCTCTGGAATAAATCGCTAAAAAATGTTATAATATTTCGGCAAAGTAAAAAAATGTGGAAAATTTTTTTGGAATGAACTGATGATTGAACTCCACATCATGTAAGTGTCCACACAAAACATAAGCGCTTATGTTATTTTTTTAAATACGAAAAAGAAGAAGAAGGACGAGAGGGATACTGTTTGACCGCAGCCGGGTATGGCGTATGTCTGTTTTGTAAAAATGCTTACTCCAGCTATGGCCACCTGCTAATCATAATTGAAGTGAACTAGAAAATGAAGCCGGATAGTCGCGCTTCTTATCAGCCAGTGATCGCTAATTTTTGGAAAGTAGATAAAAGGTTATAAACAAATAATTTTACTAACTCCTTCCACACAAACGTTCTAATAAAAAGCAAGCTTTTACACGCAAACAAAATTTAATTTTTATATTTTAAGATGAAAATAGTTCAAAACTGGCAGCTACTATCGCTACTAGGCTGAGTATTTCAAAGTCAAAGGGTGTTTGTATTCGGATCGCAGTAAATTTCAAACATGATCAATCGATTAACTTAATCGATGAGGCTCATATGGTAATTTTATTTTAGCTTTTTTTTTTTTCCTAAGACAGACTTGTTCTAAGTCAAGTCCCGCTTTTTTCATATAAGAATAAAATTGTGCGCGTATAACGATACAGCTTAACCTCAACGAAGCTTTTTTTATACGTTCAGAGCAAAAAGAGCAATATATGTTATTGTAAGCAGCTCGTCGTTCATTTATTTATTGCCCTCTATAAGCCCTTGTACCATCACTTATGGTACCATCACTTAGGGTACAAGGGCTTATAGAGCTTATGCGGAGATGTACAACACTCAGCAGGACGTGAAATTGGCCCACATTTTATTGTACTAATTGCCTGTCTATCCGTCTGTCCGTCTTGTTTTCTTGTGCTTAATTCACAATTTTTGAGTTGTTTGATGCTACTGAAAATGGTTGAGGTCGGGTCACTTTTTCGGTCGCTTCCTGTACAACAACCTATTTTGAAAACTCGTAGCCCGTTAAGCGAAGTGGTTTAGGGTATTTAATCATGTTTTATACATAACATGAAGAGAAAGTGATCAATTTGATTAACAACTCACAACGAATAGCCTTACCCTTCCGCTTTCATTTTTTATAAAAAGAAAATTAAAAAAAATTGAGCATATGCATATAAGACGATTATATTGATTGTCGTGTTTATTTGAGATAAGACAAAAAAAAATTTGCGGTCAATTTGCCCGTCTAGACGTAATTTTGAAATCATACTGACGGACGGCGGGAAGACATATCTAAATCAAATCTTTTATTCATACTGGTCAAACATATTCGACGCATACTTTGGTGCGTTGAAAACCTTTAATAAATCTAATATGAAGGATGTAACAACCAACCATATCTGCAACAGCAAATGACAACAAGAGGTGGATATTAGAAGATTCGTTCTTATTTTATCTTCAAAATGTATTCTTGCCGATTCTTATTAACTCTGTGTTTTTCCTTTTGTTCGATGCAAATAGAAAAAAAAACGCATTTTCCCATGAAAATCTAGATTAAAACGGGTAGTTCAACTATTGTTTTTCGAAATAGAAAAAAAAAAACATCTCTTCATATATTTAAATAAATTTTCTATAAAACCTAGATGTATGTGTAGCTGTTAGCTGTGCTTATAAAGAAACCTCATAAATTAAAATAAAATTTATTTTAGAAAAAAAAAAAAAAAACAGAAGAAGAAACAATATCAACACAATATGTACTATTACGTTCATGACACGAATAACGAAAATTACAAGTTATCAAGTCAAGATCCTATAGCATGTGAAAATCTTGAAATTTTGCAGCGAACTTTTTTTTTTAAAACCATTGTAATTGAAAACAAATTGATTTGAAAATAGCAAAAAACTAACGTCAAAGGAAATGGTGCAAGCGTGAAGGGGGCGACCGAATTAAAATACAATAGAAAAAATATAATAATATTTTATATTTCATAAAATCAATCCTATACAATAAAGATTCATTCATTTTCTATGTAATTTATTTAACTCAATTTAATTTTAGGAAACTAAAACAAAAAGCTCCTTAAACTGTGAGAAAAGTGATTACTTGAAGAACATATCATCATTTATTTCATAGTAATAATTATAATATCGTTTCGAAAGCTAACTTTAGTTAACTTTAATTTATATTTTGTACGTGTCTATGTTCTTACTCGAAAAACGCCTTATGAAAGCCATTCACATCATAGGCTTGTCTTCAACTTGTCTTTACATTTTACGCCAAAGCAATTAAGAACACTTTACATGATGCCAAATCTATTAGTGAACTCATAACTTTTAAAATGAATCTGAATTGCCTTCTCCTCTCTTTCTTTCCGTCCCTCTGGCTGTCTTTCTCCCTTTCCAAACCATCACATTCTTTCGCTCTCTCTCTCTCTCTATCTCTCTCTCCCTCTCTCTCTCTCTCTCTCTCTGTGTGTGTGTCTGTCCCTCTCTCTTTATCTCCATTTTCCTCCCCCCTCTCTCTCTATTAGTCTCTTTCTCCTACAAGGAGAAGGAAAGCAATTATAACGCCTGCAGCGAACGCTAGTCTGTTCAAATCGGACTAATCTTCCTCAGGCTATACTTCACAAGTCCTATATTTACTGTAAATAACAAAATTTGATTTAGATGCGCTCGAAGTTGTTGACTTATGCCGACATCAATTTCGAAAACAAAACATTTAGAATAAACTTCAGAAAAAGCGGTGGAAAGTTTCAAAAAACATTAAAACATTATAAATTAATTTCTTGTAAACCCTAATACATAACCTATTTTGAAAATCAATCTGTGACTTAGATGTAGATAGATTGCACATTACTAACTTTGAATGAATGAATTCTTTGAATTTATAAAGATATTGAGCTGAACAAATAAGTAAAGAAGGATGTAAATGCTTTATATTAATTTGCTCTTTCTACAACAACACTAAACTCATAGTTCAATATTAACAGAAAGACATATTCCGCAGAGAAAATGGTGACTGGTCGCTTGCGAAATGCGGGTTTGGCGAAAATGTACTGGCAATAGAATTTTGCAAACTACCTTCGACAGATACTTTCGCTTATGGTGCTCTCACGGTGCTATTCACATGTCTTTTTATAAGTTTGCTATTGATCCTTTTCTTTTCAGAAATAAAACAAATGAACAAACACTGCAGGGAGGCACGGCCCACCACCATTTCGCTTAATACAATTATTCATATCACGATTTTTTAAAAAAAAACCTTATATGGAAAGTAGTCGAAAAATTCCTATCCAAACAATTTTCGATCTTCACGTTCGTCTTTCATCAACGGCCCTCAGTGGGCCAAGTTTTATCAAGATATCTTGACAATTTGCGGCCTCTAGGCCGAATATACAAAAGCAAGAGGGACAGACAAGCTTAAATTGATCCAGAAACTGATTCTGAAACGTCGGTCTATCTCAAATCCTTCTAGATTTTGCATAACGTCCGCAGAAACTTAACCCCTTCTACAACAATTTGTGTAGGATGTAACGAAATGTCTCAAAAATAAACTCCTTTGTTTCGATATTCAAAAAACATCACAAATTTCGATCAATATTGTCTCAAAAGACTTCAGAAATTTTCGATTTAAGTTACTTGCCAATATTCTATATTTTCAACTCTTTTACAAACAGAAAAATAACTATTAGCAATAAATGTTAGAAATTTGCTACAGAATTAGGCATAAATGCAATACATTGTGAACTCCTTTAAAAATTAATGCGTTGCTGCTACTCCACTTACATGGACTAAGCGCTTTCCTAATTCTAAAAAAGCTTACCCAAAAAGGAGGCCCCTAGTTTAATACATACGCTATTGTCCTTTAGCTAACTCTTATCTCTACTTGAAGCTTAGCATAGCTTAGTTTGTGTGTCGTAAGAAGGATATCTTCAGGATGATGATGCAAAAACAAAAAGAGAGAGTAGCAATATTTTTTTATAGATTAGCTCTCGGCGATCGTGAATTTTTAAATTCACTGAAATTGAGCTAAGCTTTGCTTTTTAAACTTTCTTCGATTGATTTCATAAGTGTTAGATATAAGCTTGAGTGACTTAAAACTGAGTAACAATAAAACGATTTGTGTGTAATTTTGTCAATAGTTTATTAAAATGAAGATCAGCAACTTAATCCGAGCTCTTATCACATCTAGCTAGAAATCTAATGTGATTGCCCGTTGGCAGTCGCATGATTAATAAACAATTGCTTGAAATAATGAATTTTTATGATTCGACTCAAGTAAAACATAGTTTACTGATTTGTTATTTGACTTGTAACGTAGAAATATTATTAAGAGTAAGAATAGTAAGAATTTTTAATCCATCTGTCCTTCCGTCCGTTTGCATGGTGTTATTAGACTCAAATTCAAAGTACGTTTGACACAAATATTTTTTTTTTTTTTCATCAGTTACATATTAAATTACGAGGTACAAGTACGCCTACCAAACAAAAGCATTTTAAAAGGAAAGCAAAGTTTTCGTGTATTACTCTCAATGAAACATGAAATCTACGACGTTATAAATACTTTGCCAAATTTCAAAATCAGATGATAACCGGCAAAAGTCGCAAAAGTCAAACAGCAATGCATTCTCCCGTTTAAACATCTGTTCGCTTGAGGTGATGGAAATGTAAAATTCACTCCTAAATGAGAATAATATTTACTTTTTTCCCACATTTTGACATATTTTCTAATTTAAATTTATTTATTTATCGTTTTTTTTCCTCTTGCAAAAGTTCATTGACTTTTGCTTTAATTTGTTCATTTATTTTGAAATTTTTTTTTTTTTTAAACAATTTGACCAGAAAAATTTCTCATCTCTTGTATATACATACACGTACATAACTGTTTATTTAATTCGATTGCATTTACTTGATCGCAAAAATTTGTACATGTATTTGTGTGCATTTCAAGTTTTCATTTACAACCTAAAGGCCAACCTTAGTGATAGCCAATCGCGAATGTTTCCGCGAGCACATGTTCGTATCTATGAATTAACCAATCACTGAGCTTTGTAGGCTCTCTTGTTCTCGTAATAATATATATTAAAATTAGAAATCGCTCATTGCACGGTAGTCATTTGTGTGAAAAATTAATTCGAATATTAAAGCTTTTTGATTAAAGACCATCAAGTTTGTGCCTTAAGTCTTTTGTTTATCTGACAACTTAGAGCTTTTGCTTTAAGAGAAAAGAGAAATACTGACCTCTGTTATTTTTCTCATCTTGCTATAACATTTACTTGTTACCTTTTCGGATACATTGTAAATTTCTGATCAATTTTAGGTTCCCCTCCATTGTCGCTCCTTCCTTGATTGCGTCTCTTGTAAAAGAGGAGTAAATTAAATATGTAATAAAAAAAAAATTTTTTTAAAAATTTTTAATCAGAGCCTTTGTATTATATATAGGTATGTGTTGCAGATATTTCAGATAGTCTTGATGATGATTAATAAAATGCTTTCATTAAAATTCTCTCCATTCCAACTATTAATAAAATTGTGCTTAGAATTTCGAGTTTAACGTTCACCGTTTTCTATATTGCTCAAGTTGGGTCCAAATATTAATAGATAAGTTATAAAATTACCCATAGAAACTTTTTAATGCAAAAACTTTTCGTCACTTTTTATGCGCTTGGGATATTTTCTGAATATTGCAAGGACGTACTGAACATTGCACGGATACTTCGCCTTACGGGTACTCTTTGGATGATTAGGTGAACTTACCTTTTTCTTCTTCTAAAATAATAGTCCGTTTGAGCAGCCGGATCGATGTAAGATCTATAGTCTTATAGCTTCTGTTCCAATTACCAAGTGCAGCGATATTTTCCTTACATGATGTATTATGTTTACTCTAATAGGTATACATATAAAAGAACACATTTTCGTGCACTTACCGCAAAAGATCCCTTTTTATATATATATTATATGATTGCTTTTGCAGAATATATACAAATAACATATCGGTCAAAAAGTATCGTTATAACCGAATCGTTATAACGGCAATAGCAAAATTATAAGCTTATTTTTTTCCAATTTTTTCTTAGATTTCCATCAATAAGTGACATATTCCGCCTGGAACATCTATCATTTTCGATATTTTCTGGGAATTAATAAACTCATAGCATCGTCTTGAAAGGCAGTTTTTATGTTTTAAATTGTTTTCCTCACTTCCTTCCGTTTCTCAGAAAGATTTTAAGATTCTCCCAAACAGTCGCCCCACTGATTATACACATCACTGACAGCACTACTTAGCCACGCAGAAAAACTCAACTCGATATACAAGAAAGCCCGCCAACAATTTCCGAATTCTTCACCTAATGCACAACATTCTATATGTCTGTGCGATAATTTAAATGATTTTTTACGGATTTTTTTTTTCGATATTTAATATCAGATATATTTATTTATATAATTTCTTTCAACTATTCTGATAAAATATGTAACTAAAAGCAATTTCTTTTTTTCTCTTGTAAAACAAGTTTAGAAATTTAAAAAAAATTTCCTTTGTTTTCATACAAAAAAAAATCAGTACAAAAAGTTTCTTTTTTTGAAGCATTATTGACATATCAGAGCTTTTAGAACTTAATATTAAAATTGAAATAAATAATTTATTATATATATAGAAAGTATTGAAAATCAAGAACAGCAGTAATAAGGGATTAGAAAATAAAAACATTAAGATTTAAAACAATTCGGAGCAATAATTCGAAAATAAAACTTAATATATCGAGAGATGCATTCAATTCAACGACTAATTTGCGCGTATGGTACGATTTTTATTCATATTGGTTAACATTAATGATATATAGGAAGTGAGTAAATCGTCCATTTTATAACCCAATGAAGTCTCACACAACAGCTTCGAGCCTCTAACTAAATTGCCGATGGTCATGTGGAAATAAGTGTTACCCGATGACCAATTTGAAATGCGTGTGAACGGATGGGTAATTAAAATGTCCTATTGATTAAGTAGAATATTTTTTAATAAAAATATACTCATTTAATTTTTTTTTTTTAAATGTAACACTTGCCTTATTTACTGGATGTATTAAGCTAACGCCATGCTTATTAATGGCTATTAAAAGCATTTCTGGATAATTAGGTTCAGTCGTTTGTTTCACTTCGAAGAAAGCCGAGCCGAAGGTAGGCCATCTAAAAGCAAATTTTCGAATTTCTTTAAAAAAAAACTATTTGAATTCAGTTTTATATACCTGTATACAATTTTCAAAAATGCTACTTTCGCATCTTCCGAGCTCATGCCTGCATCTTGATTATATGAAGCTACTATCGCTCTTTTCCATTCATTAGAGCTTTGCATCTTCATGATATCCGAAGGTATCAATTCACGCAACATTTGTCTGTAATAATCAAAGCTTAATAAGTTGTCCCTTTTCATGTGTGAGGCATGTTTGAAGTTTTTTTTTTATTAGTTAGTTTTTTTTTTATTATGAAACGGTGATGGTGATGGGCAGGGGGAAAAAGTGGGAAAAGCGGAATAGGATACGGAAGGTGTATGCCTAATCGGTAAGCATGTGTTATGCCGCTACCGAGGAAGCATTCACTACCGCTTCTAACTGTTTTAATTTTACTTACGGTATGGCTTGTAATTCTTGCTTATTATCTCCATAGCGCACCCGATATACTAAAGCTGCTAATTTTGCTGCTTCTTCGCGAGAACATTTATGATAACCTCGTAAAAGTTTCGGTAATTCTTGATGATAATGAAATATCAAATCAGCATTACGATCTTTGCCCGGCACAGTGTTTGTCCACAATTTCTTCATGAAAAACACTTGATATGTAAATTGAGGATTTGAACCGTCGCGTATAGGTCTGGCCTTTTTAATCCAATCCGTCAGATGTCTAACAAAATCGAAAAAGAAGTCTCCTTCTGGTACTGAAATAACTTTATCGGCTATTTTCACAAATAAAGAAAAGCCTTCACTGGTTCTCAGTGACAAGCGTTGTGAAATATTGTGGCAAAAATCTTTGGCCCTCGTCGAAGAATCCACCTCAAAAGCTTCGTCTGTGTCGTCAGGAAAATATACTTTGTGAAATATCTGTGTAGTCTTGTGTTGTATGGCTTCTACTTCCACTTGATGGGGAGGATATTTGCGCTGGCCATTGCGTATAGTCTTCTGCAGGCGATGTAATGAATCCTGCGAAATCGGATGTCTTCGTGTTCTCAGGAACAGCGTTAATTCTTTTAGTAAGGCCTGTGAACAAGCGAAAAGACCCGTGGCTAGCCACATTAGTTCCCAGCCTCTCTCTTCAGAAATGCGGTTGCGGTTATCAGTTAACTGTTTCATTATCTGACAATAGATTTCATCGCGCAATATTTCATGTTTCAGGGGACCATCGAATATGTGATCGGTAATTTCATTACCCATACGTGGTCGTTTCGACGGTAAATCGCCCATATATTTGAGTATGGCAGCAAAAGCGAAACAAGCTTCTTCGGCCAATTCCTCTTTGCTTTGTAATTTACGCAATAATGGTGCCTTAATGGGATCGCGAGAGTAACGCCATATTTCTTCAGAACGTTTGGAACCTAAGGTTAAAGTTTTCGACATGGTACGCTTGGGTGGTAAGCGAAAATGATCCATGGCATATTCCACTAAGGTGTGAGGCCTATCTCGAGTATCGGGAGCGCCATTGCTAGCCATACTCAACCGACGACCATGATGGGCTTCATCGATGTTAAATAGTGCCAAAATATCTTGGGGCGGCTTAGTTAAAGTCGGAAGCACATAGACGGTTTCTGCCGGAAAATCACCTCTTTCTTGAGTTCGCTCGCAACGTCCTATGCACCAACCATTATTAAGAACTGTTTCACCACAACTCTCGTCTTCCAAAATAATTAAATCTCCTTTGTAGAATGATAAAAAGCTGGAGTTATCCGAAGGGGCGCGATAATCTTGTACAGCAATTACGTATTTCGATCTGGTAAGTAATTAAATGAAATAATAATAATAAAAACAAATTCTTGATCTTGTCCATTCTTCATTTCGTTCACACAAACTAACCTTTTTTTTAATCCATCCAAAAAATAAACAACTAAATCTCGTATATCTTCAGCATTCGGACTCTGGAATGTAAATTCTTCCCCCCGCACAGTGGATAAGCTAAATGTTTGAGTGAAGACTTTATTTGTCTTCTGACTGGATACCGACGTGATCTCGGGAAAACTTAATTCAAGCAAAACTTGTTCCTGGTCATCTACTACGTAGACGCCAGTCCAGTTAACGGCTATTATAACGTCGTTTTTCGGTAAGTTAGGACCCGAATTCCGATAAGCTTCATAGAATCGTGAAAACAGCAACGGCCACTTGTATTTAGCATAACTTACTATGTCCTCTTTAATTTTCAAAGCCGCTACTTTCTCTTTGACATAGTAAGATTTTTTATAGGCCTGCAGTACTAAAGCAGCCCAACGTTCAATCGCTTTATCTATACCCGTCAAGCAGAAATCTGGTATAAAATTTGGCAAAAGAGTAAATAAACGTTCCATAGACATATCTGTTCCGTATTCAATGAAATACTGCTGGGCAGCTATCATGGCCAAGTCCTCCTCCTTGTCACAACGATATTCACCAAATTTGACACCTCTCACCACTTGTTGATAGATGAGATTCGTGGCAACCTGATCGAAAGTAGGATCATGCCACGGAGCGAATATTTCCTTTCGAAAGAATAATCGCCAGGGAGCATTACGCTCCTGAGCACCTTGCTCTTTTGCGTACTGCTCACATTGTGAAATAGCATCCATTACATGGTCGCCTCCACTGCCGAGAGAAGAGACTTTATCGAACAAAGCTATGTACAAAGAGAATCCGAATTGATCCTTTAATGTGATTTTATCAGATAATTGGTTGCACAATTCGCGGGCTGTGGTGGCTGAATCGGCCAAGAGCGTTTTAGTATTGCCATCCATGAAAGTAATAGGTAGCATTATGGGCTTCTTCGATTTCGTGGCCTGTAATTCCAACCAAGACGGAGGCTGGTTGCGAGTGCCATTGTTAAATGTGCGCTTCAAACGTTCCTCACAGTATGGTGCATAGCCGGGAGGACCTTCGCGTATGAATGCTCTTAAATAGTTGACAAACTTTTCTGAAGGAGCAAAACAACCCACGCACAAGGATAGCAAAATCCAACCTCTAGCATGTGATGATTTTAAAGGATTGTTAGTCAGTTGCTTGCAGATTTGGCAATAAATTTCATCCCTCAATTCGGCCCGCAAAATACCGTGACCTATAATGAAATGCAACTTCTCTAAGTTTGAAGTGGGTCTGGATTGAAGCCATGATTGATAACTGTCAGCAGTATATTCTTCATCCTGTAGGCGACGCCGTACATCTTCTCCTAACTTATTTTTGCGTTTCAAAGTCAAAGAAACCAGTTTGTGTCGTATTGAGCGGGGTTTTTGTTTGAGAAATGCCTCGGGATCCAAACCCATTAACTGAGCCTCTTGAAACTCCTAAAATGTCAATGACCATTAATTAATATCGAAAGGTTCACTCACAGTGTTCTTTTGTAACATACCTTACTACGTATAAAATTCCTGCCCAACGTAGCGGTAACCTTTGACATAACTGAAGTAGTGTCCATACGATCCATGGTGTGATACTTTGGTTCTGACATATCCCCCGTAAATCGTAGAATAGTAATCCATAAGGCCTGAGCAGCCAACTGATCTCCTTGAGTATGCAGTGGCAGTAAAGGATGTTTCAAAGCCTTTTTTGAGTACTGATGATTGACATTGCCTTGAAAGTAGGTGGCCGCAAACTTTTGAAATTTAAACTCTGACAAATCTTCCTCGTCTTCCGAAATGTGCATGGGTCCAATTAAATCCTGAAAATAAAAATTGTCAGTAATCTATGAGTTTATTCCACTGGCAACTTACTTCTTGGCTTATATTATTGGTGTGTGGCAGATCATTAAACACCGAAGTTTCTCGGCCACCATGTGGTGTAGGAGCTTCACTGCTGGAATCCGGAAGGAAATCAAACATCGCTTCCACAAGTTTTCCATCATCCACGGGCTCGTCTTGTTTCCTGGCAGCATCATTAATCAAATTCTTTTTGGCTTCTACACGTTTACGCTCCTCTATCTCCTTCTCCATTTCTCTCCGTTCAAGCTCATGCAGACGGTCTCGATAATGTTGTTCAGCTATTTCTCGAGCATGTTTATTGCCTTTGTGCATTAGCTCTTGTTCCTCTAACTTACGTAAATGCAAAACTTCAGCGAATTGTTTGTATTCCTCGCGTACTTTTTTATATCTGCGCATGGCGATCATCCGTCTGACATGCGATTGTATTTTAATAATAGCCCACATCTTGTGGCCATATTCGCGCCTCACTAAATAGCCACGAGCATGGGCTTGCAAGCCCACAATGTGACCCCGGAGGTGACGAAAACGATGAGAAAGTACACGTGAACGTATAAGAGCTTGCAGACGCATGTAACCCACTCGCATTCGATAATACCTCTGGCGCTGAGCATAGCCCATCCAGAAACGTTGTATGGTTACGGCAGCCTCCCGCATGCGCATAAAACGTCTCCTATATACCCAACCACGTATTGTACGCTGAAGTATGAGGATTTTGCGCGTTAGAACGCGATCACGTTCTTGCTCTAAAAATAAATCATGTGCATCCTTCAAAAACACTTTCGTGTGGCCTAGTTGATAATCGGATTTGCCCAAAACAGCGGCACAAATACGAGAAGTAGCTAAACGACAATCAGTGCGATGAGCGGGCGGTATTCCCGATATAAGAAATCTGTAACGTTCCACGAATTCTCGAAATCCGTGACGTATGGGATAGCCAGCTCGACGTATTCGTATCGTCTCCATCATTCCCGAATAACGTAATTGACGACAACACAGGCCGCGATCAAACATCATTGGTTTTTTCACCTCATTGGGTTTGATGCAGCGAATAAAGAAAGGTTGGCAGGAACTAAGCGTTTTCATTAGAGCATCCAAACTTTTTTTAAATTGAGTGGATAGTGTAGGTGTGCGTTTACGCGTTTCAGCTCCCATTTCTATATCTTGATTAAAGATGTGCCTCAGAAATTTATTATTACTTTGACTCACTAAATGCAACAAATCGGGACTAAATGTGTCGCGATTCTTATCTAAAAAGCCTATGGTATCGTAAAAAACGATTCCGGCAAAATGATTTAAACCGAAACTAGTATTAATATCCGATTTGGGTTTCAAATAATTCTTATGAGTGCCGTGCGTTTTGTGAAGCTTAGCTAACATGGTCGTGTCCGTACCCTTAGGGAAGCGCGCCTCTTCATCTATCAAGGCCATAATGTTTAACTGCTTGATTGCTATCAAATCTAAGGCATCTTGGTTATCCACAAATTCAATATGCTGCCAATTGATAGCCTCGTGATTGTACTCCTCCTGTTCTAATTTAAATATGTGCTGTACAAAGAATTGTTGCAAATTCTCGTTGGCATAATTTATACAAAACTGCTCAAAACTATTCTGATCGAAATTCTCGAAACCGAAAATATCCAAAACACCGATAGCATTACGGGAAGAAGCTTTCGGCTTGTAAATGGCAGCATTTATTTTGCGTACAATATGAACGAACATGCGACCGTAAATCCCTTTAACAAAGGCATCTCTAACGTCAACAGATTGCTCGCGCGACAACGTAGAAACGACGGTTTCGCCATGAGCGAAAAGAGTGCGCCGTATCAGAGCATCTATGAAAGGCTGCATAGGCAGACCAAGCAAGGCGGCGACCCGTTCGACGTTTATATGTTCGGGTATTTCAGTCGCATCCAAGTTATCTACTATGGTTGCCTTGTACTTAATATTGCCGCAATGCAATAAAGCAGCCAGTAACTTTATTATTTCCCAAATCTCCTGATCTGAAAATAATAATACCTTCATGGCGGAACGAATATCGGAAAATTCAGCGGTATCATCACGTCCTTCGCAAATAATACAATCGCCACCAGTTAAGTACCTGTTTAAATAAAAAATAATTTCACTATGTAAGTAAATATGTTATATCTCGATTGTACACAGTACTCACTTATAATCCGAGGCATGGCCTAAATCTAAACGCCTTTTTTCTTCATTCGATAATCCAGCCAAAATGCAATAAAATATATGATAATTACGTTCACTATGATTTTGTGAAACTATACGTGATTTTTCTAACAAATACTGTTCAATTTTGGCGCCTTCAATAACACCATTAGCACTAAAGTGTATATCGATGTATTTGCCAAACCTAAAAAGGGAAAAATAATAAAGGAAAACCCATGAAAGAAATCTTTCAAAAGTGATAAGAAGCTTTCAACTGCTGACCTTGACGAATTATCATTGCGAACTGTTTTCGCATTACCAAATGCTTCAAGTATAGGATTCGCTTCGAGTATTTGTTGTTCTATCCAGGAATGTTTGCCACTTATGGCAGCTAAATATTGTAAAATTAATTTTGTGCTCTCAGTTTTGCCAGCACCCGATTCACCCGATATGACAATGCATTGATCCTGACGATAACGTTTCATGTGCGCATAGGCATTGTCGCCTATGGCAAATATATGCGGGGGCAATTCACCTATTTTCCGTTCCTTGTACAATTTAATTTGATCAGCTGTATATATGGGTAAAATTTGATATGGATTTACGGCCACCAATATGGATCCAGTATAAGTCTGAAGAGTTATTTATTAATAATAAATCAATCCAGATGAACTTAAGAAAAAAAAAAGGCAACTTACATAAATCAAGTTCTCCTTATAGCGTATGAGTAAATTTCTTAAAATACCGGCTTCATGTAGGTCCCCTAAGGAAATCATATCCTCTACCCCTTGTACTGAAGAAGCATGCATCGCTTTGATGCGCCTCTCGGGCGACAACCATATCTCATCGTCATCATCATCACGTACTTGAATGCGTCTTCCCTCAGCCGATATAACGCGAGCACCAATGGCTACATCGAATTCTCTGCCCGAAGCGGGCTCTATCCAGATGTAGTCACCCTAAAAGATATAACACGAATCATAGGTTTAAGTGGCGTTTTTAAATGAAAGCTATTGTTAGTATTATTAATTTAGCCCGCGAATAAATTCTGGTTAAACTAATTTCTTTGAATTGTATTAAAATTAATTTCGTATGACCACTGTGTGAATGTAACTAATAATTTTCGTTTTGTTTTTTTTTTTTCTTTTGCTTATTCGCATTCAGGTCGTAGCTAATTGAATGCTTACAGCCATTATATGACAAAATTTGCCTAATACAGAGAAATACATCAGAGAAAGCAGAATCGGTTTAATCAGTTTTGACCTTTTGTCTGTCCCTTCATTGTTCCTTGCTCAAATACGGCATAGAATTCAACACGATTATCAAAACAAAAGAATAAAGCACTAAGTATGTAAAATTACTTTTCATCTATACAGTGCGTTTGTATAAATATGGTATGTGAAAAATAGATATATTATTATAAGTGTCTTTGCAAAGCCCTGGTTAATAAAAAAAAATGTGAGTAAACATCGGTTTTCGCAAATAGCTTGCAAGTAAACGTCTGCATTGAATCGAAAATTGGGCAAAGTGGGTGTCCTAGTTCCTGGCTGATGAACAAAACGGGAAAAGCAGTTGGTGACGCCCAATTGATTTTAGTTAGATATTGTACCAAATGACATTTGGTTCTATTACGAACCATCAAAGATACGAAATTTAACTTTCGAGTAGTGATTTACTCCACCAGCCGTCACCGAAAGTACCAAAATTACGGTCAAGAAAGCTATGACTACTATATTCTACACTAAAGGTAGACGCGTGAACATTGAACGGTGAAGGCATAATTGGCTGATCAATGTTACTTCAAAGAAGGCATTCTATAAGTGATTTTTGTGTTAAAAAAATTTGACAAAAATAAAATCAGTTTGTCCCTGCATACGCTTGTGCAACTGCGGACAATCCTCAAAAATTATGCATTTTTTTAAAATAATTATTAAAATTGTTGTGATATTTTTTAAAAACATCTCTCTTCTTTAATAACTATTTCGTTGGAGTGAATATTTTTCAAATTTCCTTTGACAGGATCAATTGATTGAAATCGTCTACAACCACGTTTTAATTGGATTATCAGGAAAAGACAATATCCTTTCAGAACAACACCTGGCGTATTTGTGAAATAGCCTGCGATCTTAAAATCGAACCTTTTGTTCGCTTTTAGCCCCCACATTGGGTGCCACTTTTACGTAACATAAAATAAGTGAAATTTTTCTTTATGTCTAACTTTTAGTTTGTGAATAGAGAAAATTATGTACGTTGAAAAGGTGAGAAGGTTGGAGGCTGCAAACAAATAGACGCACGTGTCATTGAAAAGTCAATTTAGTCGGCAAATTTATCCCACAGCCACTCCACAAGCAATTACACTAAACCACAACGCATGCTAAAACCCTTATGAAGGCAGACGGACAGACGAAATTTATATACAGGACGGGCTGATCTTATGCTCTGGACCCCTCTATACTCTCCTTTTGCCGATAATGTATTGGGGAAACAGTACTGCTCTATATAGTGCTCAATTTTCGTATCAGCGAAAATCGTGAAAGCAGAAAGGTTTGATGCTTGCACACGCCCTTGTCAGTCAATCTGTCTACGCGATATGTAATATCGTTGTTGTGTACACGATACGATATACTATGTATTATGTAACAGAGAAACCTTGTTTCATCTCGCAATTAAATGTTGTAAAGTTACATAACATTCATACATAATGCATACATACATAACAGATAAAAGTATAAAGAAGTTGGTAGCGGATGGTAGAAATTTCACCAAGTCGGATATACGTACAATACTTTGTTTTTCTTCTTGTTCTACTACTATCTTTATGATCTTATTTGTGTAACCTTGTGTCATGTCTTTCAAAGAATTTCCCTTTTCTTGCTACTACATAATTTGAAGTTATTGTTGCTTTTGTTCTTGTTATCTAATAAACATAAAGAATTTCTTTTTTATCTTCCTGACATTGGTAGGAAACAATAGATGTTTACATGAATGTAACTTAAGATTTATAGTCTAAAACATAAAAGACGGACTAAATCTCAATTGTAAACCAAAACAAGTAAAAACACGGTAGTGGAACACTGTTCACCATTAAGCACCGTATACGGGTTCGCTTAGTACAGTTATTCCTGTAATAAAACAAGTTCCCATATAAGGAAAAGTTCGAAAATATGCTCCGAACCACATTTCAATAACGATCGTCCTTAAGTCAAAACATGTCGATGTTCCAAGGTTCACCAAAACATTGAAAATTGTAAGACGTAGGTTGATTACAGAAAACCAAGACGGACGGACGGACGGACGGACAGAGGAACATACAAACTTATTTGATTCATAAAGTGATTCTAAATCGATCTGTGATCGATAAAAGATGATTCCATCTTAAGTCTTTCTGTGTGTTGCATACATCCGCACAAACTTAATATAAACATAATTCTTTATGATTTTTCCAAGTAAACACAATAGAGTAGCAAGTTGTTGTTGCAATGCCAATGCTTTGTACTGTAGGTTTGCAAACATCTACTGCTTGGTTGGCAAAGTTTATCCAAAGTGTTATTGAAAATGTCAAATTGACATTTAACTGCTAACCCAATTCATAGATAGCTAATGATCATTTTCGTCTACTTTGATGGGAAATAAAAAAAAAAAGATATGTAATGAAATTTTTATTTTATTTTATAATTACAAAATTATGTAATTTTTTTTTTTTTTTTTTGCCTTTTTTTTAAACATTAAATACAAAATTATTTTTAAGCTTTAATTAACTGCATTCTCAACAGCGTTACAACGGAGACAGCAACAACAATAGCAATAACAGCTCTATATAAATGGATATATAATGACCCATATAGGTTTTCATGTGTAACAAAGCAGACATAATACGTACGTGTTAATAAAATGTATAAAAGCAGATAAACGAATTAATAACATACGGAAAGGCAACGAGGAAGAAATGAGAAAAGAAAAACACTTATGAACAAAAATAAAAATCCTTCAAGCAATTTTCATTTTTTCTTTTCTTTTTTTTTTTTTTTTGTTTCACTTGCAAAGTATCACATGTATCGATGCACGGACAAATCTGCGAACAGATTTTATATGTGAAACCTCTAATAGATATATAAATAACAAGGTGTTAAATGTGTGGTTATATACTCTGTGAAAACACAAATTATATACAAACACACAAATGCATATAGATATCTGCACACAAATACATACGTGCATAAATACGTATATATATACATACACACACATCGCACACACACGCATGCACACATGTACACATACATGCATACGTACAATACGTACATACATGCATACATACACACATCCACGCATAAGCAAATAAAGATGCATATATTTAGATAAACTTGTACCCACTTAAAGATTTGATAGGAAAAACAAGATTATATCTCCTCTCTCACCTTGCCTTTGCTAGCTGCAAAGTGAAGATGTTAGAAACTATTCTCAAAAGATCAGCTAAAAGATTATATTTAAATTAACTACTTCCGAGAGGAAATTCAAGTTTTTCTAACTCTTTTCCAAAGCAAAACGTATGCTCGCATTGTTCATTCGTTTGTTACAACCAAAAATATGTACTAAGAGCCTCTCTAGATCAGAGATCAGAGATTCTGAAGAAAATTTAATTTCTATCGAATTCACAATTAGATAATATGTACATAGATATTCTACAGTTATGTCTAACCGAGGGAAACAAATTCTTGCAACGAAGCAAGATTAGCACTAGATACTAAGGCTATTGGAGCTATTTTTTTTTTAGCAAAGACTTTAGTTTAGATGTTTTCATAATGCCCATCGAATTGAATCCAAATTGTCATGTCGAGGATAGATTTTTGGAAGTCGCAAAGTGTGTGTTTATTTCTAAGATTTTTCCCGCAATACCAGACTGAAGGAATAAATAAATTTCCAAATTATATACTGGTGTGCTGCAATTGGATGACCAAAACGAATTCTTACAAATACTCTGGTTTTGATCTGTTGGTTGAATGCAACGACGCTACAAGATTAGGCTTAAGATTACAGTGGAGCAGTGATAATGTCGATCCTTTTGTCAATTTTCTATTTGATTTTTTTCCAATCTATCTTTTAAGGTTCATCTTTCCCATTGTGTCGCCCCTACTACTAAACTACTAAAACTACTAAACCTGTAAGTATCAAAACTTGTTTTATGTATTTTTGCATTCTATAACTAACTGTGATAAGGGTATATTAACACTAGACGTACCGCGTGGGTCTATATGACCTTTTTGAGCTTTTTAACTTAAAAGTAATATTTATAAAGCATGTAAAGTTCCAATATTTTTTGGTGATTTTTAGTTACATGAAAATACCTTTAAATCCGCTTAGTCAGTTTTTCTCTACGTGGCGTAGTTTTCGACATAGCTGTAACAGAATCGCCACATTCGCAACACTGAAGATAGGAATCGGAAATTTGGTCTAAACATTTCATAATCGATTGACAATGTGAGGCTAAAAAACCGGCATGATCTGCTTTATGTGCCCACCGGCAATAACGAAGAAATTGAAGCCACCATGAAAATGGTGACATATTTTTCTGTCTGTAACTTCGGATCAATTGAAGATATTTTCAAGAATCAATCATCCAGATGTTCACCAAGATCACTTTCACGTCCAGCTGAACGGCCACAATTAACGATATAATTATATTCTAACATGTATTACCATCTCCTCCACTCAATTGCAAATGGATTGGAAATGCATTGGAAATAAAATTTTACCGTTAATTGTGGCCATATTTATAAACCGATTGAGACAATTTTTGTACTGGAAATGGAGTTGGATTAACGAACAGTGGATAGCGAATGCTTTAAATGAAAATATTTAACAAATATTGGTGTTTTTTCGAGGTTAACTCAGTGTCTAATCTACCGCGGATGCATATGACGACAGCTCACAACCAATTTTCAACCTTCTTCATCAATCAGTGATGATTTTTATGAAATTTCAACTTCCGATTTTTATTTTTGCAAATTTACTAATATCACAAAAATTAGGGGTTAACCGGCAGAAGCAGGTATATGCAAAACATTGGTAGTTCTAATGTCATTATTCTTATTATTATTATAATTAATTTAGTCGGATACATACATTCAAAGACTAAAGTCTTAAAGCACTCCGAGGCTCTCGGCTTTATTGAAAAAATCTACCGCACTTGAGATGTGAACCCACGACCATTAAGTTGTTACTCGAGACATTTTGCCTATTCGGCCAGTAAGGCGGTTGGTTCTAAACAATATCGAGAAGAACTTAAGATATACTTCGATTTTATAATAGCGATCGACTTACAATCATTTTCTAAATCAATTGAAACGTATTCGTCCCATCGTCTACTCATATATTCTTCTAGCGCAACTTTTAAGATATTATGATGAAATTTAATATATTGTAACATGCTACTGAAAATAAACAATTTCCATATATAACGCCCTGCTTCCAAAGAATTTTCACAGTATATCCAAACAAGTGTTATATTTAATATTTCTTGACAAATTGTAAATGAAAGTAGAAAATTTAATGCGGATGCTATTATCTGTCAGAAGCTTATGGAAAATAAGCCTTCATAGGTCTAATATTTGGCAGTTCACAATTAATATTAGGGCAGAAAAATAATAATTTGACACATCAATTTACTATGCTTCAATTGGACCACATTGGTCTATTCTTCAGGACTCTTCCCATAAAATCTTTATAAGGCCACAATTTCTAATTTCTAGTTTCGTTGTTTGGTAAAAAGAAAAAAAAATAGACTTTAACTTTAGATTACACCGATTCAGGGTTCCTCACGCTATATTTTGGGTAGAAAATACCTAAAGGCTTGTGTTAGGCGAACAGATGTAGGGTATGTGATGCTATAAACTTTAAATTTGAATTACATCGTTCCAGGATTCTTACTCACGTTCTATTTTGCATGGAAAACACCTAAAGGCTTTTTGTTAGGTGAACAGATATAGGGTATATAGTGGTCAACCTTGCCCGACTATAATGTTTTATTTTGTTTTTTTTTTTTTTTTTTTTTTTTTTTTAAATTTTTTTAAAAAATTTTTTTTTTTTTATTGGGAAAAAAAAAGGAAAAAAAAGGGGGGGCGGGT